>DF361148.1:65321-83394 GCA_000787875.1 Solanum virginianum | reverse complement strand
CATATTCCCTGTGGATTCGACCCTAACCTTTGGTTAGGTTAATTGCTGACATCGGCCGCTTTCTTATTAGAGCATGAACATCTTCAGGCTCAAGATAATTTGAATTGGGTTCAATCACAACCCATCCAAACCTTAATCCATTCTAAAAGAATCAGTTCTTTACTTGCATTAATGTAATGTATGTTTTCAATCTATTTTATATTTCTATGATTTATATATCTATTTGTAACTTTTTATTTTTATTTCTTGAATTGAAATTCAAATTGTGATTATAAAAAGTAAATAATAATATGTTAAAATTATTGAGATTGAGCGAATCATAACCCAAATCATATTTTAGCCCAACTCATTTGAGCCTAAAGTATTTTTGGGCAGGTCATAGCCCAACCTGATTTCTATTTCAACCCATTTTAATATTTCCAATTTTAACTCAACATATCCATTTGACACCCTAGGACTAACTATTTCCACCAAGCTTAAAGTTGAAAGAATATCTAAAGTTCCTAAAGAAATACTAGGAGTTACACCAGATGTTAAGATAGTCGCTCAAAATAATACCAAGGTCAACAAGATACTAATATATGGAATTTGTCCTGATGAATACAATAGGATATGTTTCTCCACAACCAATGAAATTTGGGACAGTCTACAAACTACATATGAGGGAACTAGCTATGTAAGGAAACCAAAAAGTGATGTGCTTGATAGGAAATATGAGTTTTGCTGGATGGACTGTGAGACTATTCAGGAGATGAATATGAGGTTCATATCAATCATCACTGAAATACATTCTTTTATTGAGGTAGTTCCCAATGGTAAAGCGGTATGAATCATCTCAGTGTTCTTCCCATCATAGGAAAGGAAGGTTGAAGAAACCACTGAAACACGTGATTTGAGCATCCTATCCATGGATTACTTAATTGAAAATCTGATAACCTATTAGCTTGTTTAGAAGAATTAAGAACGGCAAATGCTAGTGAAGGAAGAAGAATTTGAAGTTAAAGGCAAATAAGGAAACTGATTTTGAAGAAGAAAACATTGTTCTCATGACCAGAAGGTTTAAAAATATCTTCAAAAGAGGTACAACTTCCAAAAAAAGGAATCAGGTTCCCAAAACTCCAGAGAAGGTGACTCGTGAATAGTAAGCTTATCAGAAGGGTCAAAATCCTCATCATTTTATAAAATTTTGTCCACTGTGAACTAAAACACAAGAAAAACAACCCTAAAATGGTAAAAGAAAGTGGAAAGGATTTTAGTATTCTCACAAATAGAAGAATGACCTCCCAAGAAGCAGAAATAGTGAAAAAAAACTCTAACATCAATGAGTAATGCATCAATGGTGAGATAGATAATGAAGGGCATGATAATTAGCATCTGGTAGCTATCAAATGCGACAACAATGAAGACATAGAAGGCATCTTCAAAACTAGAGGGAGATGAACAAAACAAATTGACCATTGATGACACCCTAGCAATGATAGGACCCAAAGAAATTTGAGGCATGTTTTCTTTATAGGAAGTCTAATATTAACACTTGTTCTAAGAGAAAATAAGAATCCCTCTAATAATAATTGAGAAAACAACAAAAAAGCTTGAGAAGAATTCGAACATTTATTAGCTAGTTTAACTATTATATGCTATAAACTGAGCTAATCATGAGTTAAATTCCTTCCACAATGGTGAATTTCCCATAACAATTTATGTTAGAAGATTTAGTAGAGAGGAGAAGAACAAGATTGAAAAAAAGGATGAGAAAAATGAGAATTGAATTTATCAAATTTTTTATAACTGTCTGACCAAATTTGTTGGTACTTATTTATGACCCAACTATATAACTGACTTCTAACAGGCTCATCTAACTCTTTTATTCTAAGCCATCTGATTAACTCCATTAGGTGTAATCTCGACCTTCCATTAATAAGTGAATCAGGTGACACGTGTCTCCTCATACAAAAACCAAATTCTACTTCTAGTTCCATCGCCACTTTATTTCTTCTTCTTTGACATGTAATAATGCCAACTCGATGAAATCAACCTTATCCTCAAGGTTGGAGTTCAGCAATAGATACAAAGAACTATCCTTTCATATAGCCCTAAACTTCCTGCGTGCCTCATCGGGGCTCATATACGACTAACGGACTAACACTTTCACCACCATAGCATTATTCGACTTCATAATGTGACGCTTTAAATTGGAAAGGGATTGGATTATCACGCGGCCCTCTGGGTCCTCGATAGAAGACTAAAATAGCACTAAAATAGTGGGTCCAACATATTTCCTGATCTGAGAAATATGATAGATCGAATGCACACACGACTCTAGTGACAAAGTAAATGGTAGGCTACTGTACCAATATGCTCCAGTACTTTGTAAGGCCCATAAAATCTTGTATTAAGCATTATATTCCTACGAATGGCCATAGAGAGTATTCTATAGGGTTTGAGCTTAACTTAAGAAAACTCTCCCATATTTAATATACAATTAGTTCTATCATGATTAGCATAGAATTTCATACGAGCTTGTGCAACCTAAAGGTGGTCTCTGAGGTTCTGAAGCATACTATGTCTGTGGGCTAGCACTCTCCCATTGCGGTATGGTTGAATAGGGGTAAGGACCCTATTAGCACTAGATGTGGTGGAAACCCATAGATAGCTTCAAACAGAATGCTCCAGAAAGTAGTGTGATAGTTAGTATTATACCATCACACAGCTAGGGCTAATTATTTTTAAGACAACACATTGGCTTAAAGAGCACAATAGTTCTTCAGTACAATTGTAGACACTATTTAGCCACTCTATTTGCAAATCAGATTGAGGATAGTAAGTTGTAGACATGTTTACCTAAGTGCCGAGGGCTCGAACTAGCTAGTGCAAGAATTAAAAATTAAATATTAGGTCCCTATTTGTGAAAATAGACTTAGGAAGCCCATGTAGCTGATAGATTTCTGTGAGAAACAAGTCAGCAATATCCTTAGTTGAGTAAGGTTGTTGTAGGGCTACAAAATGGCCATACTTCCAGAGTATATCCACAATCACCAAAGAATATTTTACGCACAGAGGAAGGTAATCCTTCTATAAAGTCTATTGCAATATCCTACCAAAGGCCCTTAGAATGGGCAAGGGTTATAGTAGGACAAGGGGATGGCTATGTTAAATCTTGAATCTTTGGCAAACATTATGCTCGTCCACCCATTTACAACTATCATTCTTCATGTCAGGCAAATAAGAAAATATTTGTGCTATTTTATAAGTGCCTTGTTAGCTAGAATGACCACCCAAGGGAGATTGATGTAGCGCCTCAAAAATCATAGTTCTCATATTAGTATTACTCCCCACTCAAGTCTTTGTATTATAGTTTATAACTCTTTGGTGTAAAAATATATGAAGGTTTAGAAGCAGGGGTAGCGATAAGCTCAGTCAAGTTTTGTAGTGCCTTAGGGTCATGCTCGTAACTTTGGATAATCTCTTACATCTAAGTTGGTTTAGTTATAGCAATGGCATTGAGTCTAGATTCCTCCTCTTTCCTCCGGGATAGTCGATCAACCAATCTGTTATCAGTCTCTTTTTTATATTGCACCTCATAGTCTAAGCCTAATATAAACTAGTGGTCACTCTTTGCTCCAGCCAACACTTGAGGTTGTGATGGTCAATTTTGAAGATAAAGTGAGCACCTTGTAAGTAACTTTTGTACTTGTCCACTGCTGATAGGAATTCCATGTACTCCTTCTCATAACTCTTAGAGGAATTCCATGTACTCCTTCTCATAAGCGGACAATCCTATTTGTTTATTAGCCAAGACTTTACTAAAATAGGCAATAGGTCTTTCTTCTAGCATTAGGACTGCTCCTATCCATTTTGAGAAAAAAATCTACTCTATAATAAAATCAGCCAATACAAAGATAGAAGAAGAGTCATAGCCACCTTAAGTTGTTGAAAAGCCTCCTCAGCTTGAGGATCCCATCTGAATGCATTTTTCTTTAAAAGGTTGGTGAAAGTCCTACTGATCACTCTATAAGCTATACAAATCTCCTGTAGTATCCTGTGAGGCCTAAAAACCCCCCTTAAGGCCTTCAATGACTTGGGTGTAGGCCACTTGACCATAGCCTCTATTTTTTAATGATATGTCCCAAATATTCTACCTTAGATTGCCCAAAGAAGAATTTGGAAAACTTTGCATATAATTAGTCTTTCTCAATATTGTTAGCACTTCTCTAACGTGGTGTTTCTATTCCTCAAGGGAAATACTACTGACTAATATATCATCAAAGTATTAGGATAGATTTCCTCAAATAATTCTAAAACATATGATTCATTAATGATTAAAAGGTGGTTGGGGCATTTGTGAGCCCAAAAGGCATGATCTTAAATTCATAGTACCCTAAACGTGTCTTGAGAGTTGTCTTGTAAATATCCTTGTCACCCAGTTTGATTTGATCATACCTTGCTTGTAAATCATTCTTAAAGTAGATGTAAGAGCCATATAACTCATCTATTAAGTCATCTACTAAAGGAATAGGAAATTTCTCTTTAATGGTCATAACATTCAATGCTCTATAGTCAATGCAAAACCTGCAATTGTTATCCATTCTATTCACTAAAATAGCTAGAGATGAAAAGGGAGAGTGACTAGGGTGTATGATCACATTAGACAACATATATCTTACCTGTTTCTCAATCTCATTTTTTTGAAAACAATTATACATGTAAGGCCTAACACTGATCGAAATTGCATTTGGTTTCACAGAATTAGAATGGTCATGATTCCTCCTAGGAGAAAGTGAAGTAGGCTCTTTAAACACATTCAAAAATTGATCCAAAACTGCAATAATCTTCATAGGTACTCCTTTATATTCTTGACTTTCTATAGATAAGATTATGAATAAGTGAGCCCATGTAGCTTGACCCATCTTGATCAATTGCTTGGCCCCATTAGCCAACATACTCTTTAGCTCATTTTTGTGATGTATAACATTGAGATCAATTATTTTCCCCTTACGAGTAACCTTTTCCTTTACTAAATAAAATATAAAAACACTAGGTTATGATTCTTTATCCAATCTCTTCCCAAAATCATGTCATTAGCCCTCAGCCTCATTGATCTAACTGAATCTTCAATATCAATTACTTGTATCTTCTAATGAAATTTCTTTCAAGAATGTAAGCTTATGATATGGTTGCCATCTGTCACTATCGCTCTAATGGCCTTGGCATCTGATATGATATATCCCATCATTGTCATAGTCTCTAAGTACAAGAAACTATAAGTATTTCCTGAATCTAACAAAAATGGACACCTTATTCCTTTTTTATTCTCCCATGAGTTGTATAGTATTGGGACCCTTAGAGACAGAGAGTGGATTTTGGCTCATGGCTTCTTCTACCACCTCATAGCTATCATCTAGTTTGGAGAAAATTCCACCTACTACTTCTTAGCTACCTTTGGGGCCTAGATCTTGTTATTCCTCAACCCAGTAAGGCATTGATCTATTTTTATTTATGCTAGTTACCATAAAAGTATTTATCTCTACACTTGTACTAGAGGCTATTATTTTTTTAGCATCCATACCTTTACTTTCTTATCCCCCCACCTTTACTTCCTTATCCCCTACCCCTTTATTGGCATAATGGGAATTATCTGGATTCACAGCCCCATACTCACCCTTTGTTCCAAGATGTTTTATTATTCTTGTTTTGGGTCTCAAAGACCTTCCCTGGTATCCTACTTTCTTCACAACTTGCCTCATTGTGAAGGGAATAAGAATTTTACTGTATGTCATATGTCTTTCTTGTAACACCCTATAAATCTATCTTGACATTTGCCTAAATTACAAGCCTTATTTATATATGTGAAAAGTGTATTAGGGTCATATGAGACCTTTAGTACTTATTCGAGTTCAAAACCTTCCTATAAATTGCATTTCTAGTTAAAAGTTGGATTATGCAAGGGGTCAAATTTAGATAATCATAACTCTTAGCACAGAATGCATTAGGCATTTTATAACCTACCAAATGAAATCTCTTTGAATTAGCTTTCTAACGCAACTGGTTTCACCTCTTTTGGAGTTCAGAGTCAAAAGTTATGGTTGTTTTACTGAAGACTACCAAGTGCTGACTAGTAAAATAAAACCCCTTTATGGGCAATAGAATGAATAATGACCCATTTGTTAACTCATGAGAAAAAGTCTTGAAACTTCAATATTTGGCCCTAGACTTTATGAACCCATCTATGGGTCATAGAACTGGTCTTAAAATAGGCTTGTAAAATAAACTTGAAACTCCAAAATTGGGCCAAAAGTTTACGGAAGGGTCCCTGCAGGCTGTGGAACTTTCTACAGGATGTAAATAGGCCCATAGATGACTTTATAAAGCATTTTAAGAAAGGTTATTTTAGTCTTTTTCCATCTTTTCTAAGCCTAGGATTGATGTTTTTACACCTAGATAAAGCCCTAGACTTGTTAGTTTAACACTTTTATGCTAAATTACTATCTCAAAATGTAGATGCAAGGTTCCAAAGGAGAAAAGGGATAGACTTTGAAGACGAACTTGAGAATTCTTCCAAGTTACTTCAAGGTTCAAAACTTCCAGGTACGTAAGGCTAACCAAAACATGGATTTTGTTCTTCCATGTGCCGTATAACACAGATTGTTTGTGATGTGAGTAAATTAAGCCTTTGGTGAATGTTTCTTGAAGGTTTTTCTTAAAATGTAATGTATCTCTACAGAATCTTACATGAATTATCATTTTTATGTTTTAACTACTTGAGTTAAATGATTTTACCTTATCACATGAACCCTAGCATGATTTCTTATTATTTCGGCATATTTTACTTACGTGAGCATTCTTGAACATAATCTAAGCCTAAAGAGTCTATGTAATCTGCAAATGCTTTAATTCTACATTTGTTCTCCTAAATTTCTATAAGTTAGAATGATGCATGATTGAGTCCTTATGAGTCAAGAATTGAACCTAACAATGATGTAACCAAAAGAGTTGATAGTTGATGTGATAAGTTAGTTTTGATAAATGTACAATGAGACTAGATGAATGAGTTTACCATAAGTTTGATGTCTTATGGCATATTGATTCTTGGGAGGAATATTGAGCATAGAATTGAGTAAGAGTAAGTTCAACTCAAACTCAATAACTATGTAGCTAGTGTAGGAGAGGACTGAATTGTAGAATTAGTTATTTCCTATTGTCCCAAAATGAGAACTTGATGTTACTGATTTTTGATCCATTAAGTATATGTCCTATACACTCAGCAGGGTATTGGATGGATATTGTAATGACATCACTTTGTTGTCAAATCACCGGTTCATAGGTGATGGTTATCGATTAGAGAAACTCCCAATTAGGCCTTGATAGTACTTTGATTGGATGATACATAGATGTTCTCTCCTAATTAGGCCTTGATAGTACTTTGATTGGATGATACATATATGATAGATGAGTAGTCATTATCTAAACTATATTCTTTCTTTAGACTCTTGACATGATGATTGAGTTTTCTATTTCTTGAGTTGAGTTATGTTGAGATGATGTTATTCTTCCTTTACATGTTTTTTTCTACCATTTGCATTCTTATATCCATTTTGCCCTGCATCTTTTCATGATGTAGAGATAAGTACTAGTGGTCACCAGTACGTGCCCTGTTCAGGATCTATTTGCTTTCAGTTGATTGGTAAGCCCCCTACTCTTGGTGGACATTATGTTTCCATTCTAGCTTGAGTTAGACTTATCTCATTATAGTTATAGGTAGCCATGGCTCTATCATTAGCACCATTATTCAGATATTTTAGACTTCAAAGACTAGACTATTGATGTGATGGTTGGATGTTATTATTGACTAGTTTCTTTCATACTAGACTTAAATGAAGGATAGTTTATTTGGCCTTTGGCCCTTTTATTATCAGTTGTCATTCATTTTCCTTGAGTACTCCACTCCATTGTTGTTTAATGCTATTAAAATTTGATTAAACTAATGTGATGCAGCCGAGTGGTTCGATTTAGGACTAACAATAATCTCTGAGTGCTGGCCACGTGAAGGGTACCCTCCTGGGATGTGACAAACTTGGTACCAGAGCATAGAGTTTAAGAGTCCTAGGCAGTCTATCAAGTCTTATCTAGTAGAGTCTTGTTTATGGGCGTGTTGTGCACCACACTTCATAAGCAGGAGGCTATAGGACATTAGAAATTGTTTCACTTTCTTGAACTCTGAGTTTGTGCGATAGAGTTAAGAATTTTAGAAAGATCTTTTCTAACTCGTGTGTTATACACTTGTAGATCATGCCTCCAAGATATACCATGACATAATAGGATGCCTCAACTAGTAGTGCTAGGAATCCCACTTCAAAGGTACATACTCAGATGAAAAGGAGGGGTCGAGGTTGATAGGCTAGAGCCGCTGATGTTTCACAGACAGCTACTGCTCAACCTTCTCTTACTACAAAGGCCAACTTCAAAGGAGCCATCACTATGCTCACTTTGTTGCTCAAGGTGGGAACCGTAGTCAATAGACTCCTTATTATAATTCTTAAAATCCAACAACTGCCACTAGACTTAGAGATTTTCTGAGTATAAATCCACTACTCTTTACAGGGTCTAAGGTTGAGAAAGACCCCCATAATTTCATTGATGAGATGTGGAAGCTATTGAAAGCCATGCATATGATAGAAATTGAGGGAGTTGAACTTGCTTCCTATCAATTTATGGGTGTAGAAAATGTCTAGTACAATCAATACGAAGAAAGCCAAGGCGAAGATGTTGAGCCTGCCATTTGGAATGACTTTAAGAGTCCCTTTCTCGATCACTTCTTTCTATCAGAGTTGAACGAAACTACTATATGGTAAGTAAGGAAAACTCCACCTAGGCGAGTGTTATGAGGGAAACAATACTTGCTATAGGTGCGGACAGACTTGTCAATTCCAGAATAAGTACCATAAGAGGAGGAATGGTGATGAAGGAAATAAAGATCAGTCTTTAGCAGCACCACAGAGAGGTGCCACAACTAATATGAGTAGGGGTACCAACCATCTATATGCATTGGGAAATTGACAAGATCAGGAAGTTACACCAAATGTTTTCATTGGCATGCTTCAAGTCTTTTCCTATGATGTATATTCTTTGCTTTACATACGTGCCACTTTATCATTTGTAACTCCATATGTTATTGGTATGTTTAAGATATTTCCTAAATGTCTTCTTGACCTGTTTAGTATTTCTACTCCTACTAGTGAATCCATTCTAGGTAAAAGGATATATAGAGATTGTATAGTATTTATCTATCATAGAGATACTTTGGTAGGCTTAGTTGAGTTAGAGATATTGACTTTGGTGTAATTCTTAGCATAGATTGACTGCACTCCTGTTATGCCTCTGTTAATTTTAGAACCCAAACTGTCAAATTCTAATTTTCAATTAAGACTGTCATAGAGTGGAAGGGTGATTCTATTACACCTAAGGGTAAGTTTATTTCCTACCTTAAGGGAAAAAAGTAATTCGTAAAGGATGTATCTATCACCTCGTCTGAGTTAAGGTTGACAATATAGAGTTGCCACCTTTGGAGTCAGTACCAATTGTCAACGAGATTTCTCATATCTTTCCTAATGATTTTCCTAGAGTCCCTCTTGATAAGGAGATTAATTTTGGAATTGATATTCTCCCCAATACACAACTATCTCTATTTTGCCATATAGAATGGCCCCTGCGAAGTTAAAAGAACTGCAAGAGCAACTGAATAATATCTTAGATGAGGGATTTATTAGGACAAATGTCTCTCCATGGGGTGCTCCTATCCTATTTGTTGGAAAGCAATATAGTTCCCTAAGAATGTGTATAGAATATCACCAATTGAATAGGGTGACCGTTAAGAACAAATATCCCTTTCCAAGGATTGACAACTTGTTCAACCAACTTCAACATGCCATTATTTTCTCTAATATAAACCTCAAATCAGGCTATCACAATTTGAATGTGAGAGAATGTGATGTCCGGAAGATGGCTTTTCGAACCTGATATGGTAACTTTGAATCTCTAGTAATGTACTTCAGATTGACAAATGCTCTTGCCGCGTTCATAGACTTGATGAACAGAGTATTCGAATAGTACCTTGACATGTTTGTGTTTGTGTTCATCGATGATATTCTTATGTACTCCAGAGATGAAGAAGAGCATACGGATCATCTCCAAATTGTTTTTCAGAATCTCAGAGATATGGAGTTATATGGAAAATTGTCAAAATACGAGTTCTGGATTAAATTAGTATCATATTTAGGCCATGTTGTCTTGGGTGATGGTATTCGAGTAGATATGCAGAAGATTAAGGAAGTTAATACTGGCCTAGAGCCACCTCTCCAATTGACATAAGGAGTTTTCTAGGTTTGGCTGGTTACTATCATAGATTTGTTGAGGGATTTTTTTGTTTTTTCTCACATTGACTAAGCTAACTCAAAAGAAAGCTACATTTCAATGGTCTCAAGAGTGTGAAATAAGTTTTTAGGAATTGAAAACTAGATTAATGACTGTATCAGTTTTGACTCTACCTGAAGGGTCAGATGATTTTATGATCTATTGTGATGCTTTTTCAGTGGGATTAGCATATGTTTTAATGTAGATTGGTAAGGTCATAGCCTATGCTAACAACTCAAGAAACATGAGAGGAACTATCTAACGCATAACTTAAAATTAGCTGTGGTGGTGTTTGCACTCAAGATTTGGCTCCACTAATTGTATGGAGCACATGTGGATATATTCATAAACCACATGATCTTGCAATATGTCTTCACCCAGAAAGAGCTTCACTTGAGGCTAAGGAAATGGATTGAGTTACTAAAAGACTATGACATGAGCATCCTCTACCATCCAGGTAAACCTAATGTGATTTCTGATGCTTTTAGCAGGTTATCCATGGGGAGCACCGCCCATGTGGAGGAAGAAAAAAAAGAGTTGGCCAAAGAGGTTCACCGACTGGCACGATTGGTAGTTCAACTAGATGAATCAGGTAATGGAGGAGTTCTTGTGTGTAATAGGTTTGTATTATCCCTAGTAGTAAAGGTGAAGGAGAAACAAGAGTATGATCCTATTTATTATAGTTAAAGGCAGATGTGCATAAGTAGAAGGTGATGGATTTTGACGAAGGGGGAGATGGAAAATTGAGGTATCAAGGCAAATTGTGTGTTCCAGATGTTGATGGTGCTCAACGGAGGATCATGGCAAAGGCCCATAGTTCTAGAAATCCATCCAGGGTCTACCAAGATGTACCATGACTTGAGAGAAGTCTACTGGTGGAGTGGAATAAAGAAAGTCATTGTTCAGTTCATCTCCAAGTGCCCGAATTGTCAACAACTTAAAGTTTGGCATCAAAGGCCATATGGAGTAGCGTAAAATTTTGAGATTCCAGAGTGGAAATAGGAGGTGATTAACATATGCTTCATTATAGGCTTACTGAGGTCCCGCACAGTATGATTCAATTTGAGTGATGGTTGACCAGATGACAAAATTTACATACTTCTTAGCAGTAAAGATGACAGACACTACAGAGGATTATGCTCGGTTATACATAAAGGAGATTTTTAGATTGCGTGGAGTTCCTTTGTCTATCATATTAGATAGAGGACTCATTTTACTGCACAATTTTGGAAGTTTTTTCAAAAAGGCTTAGGTTTAAAGGTGAGCCATAGTACTTCTTTCTACCCTGAGACTGATGGTTAGGAAGAGCAGACAATACAGTATTTGGAGGATATGTTGAGGGCTTATGTCATTGACTTCAAAGGTAATTGGGATGACCATTTTCCTCTTATTGAGTTTGCCTACAACAACAACTTTTATTCTAGCATCCAAATTATTCCTTATGAGGCCCTTTATGGTAGAAGATGTAGATCACCGATTGTGTGGTCCAAGGTAGGCAAAGCAGGGCCAATTGTACCAAACTTGGTACATCAGGCTATAGAGAGAGTAAAGATTATCTAAGAGAGATTGAGACTTGCACAAAGTCATCAAAATTCCTACACTGATGTTAAGAGGAGAGTCTTGGATTTTGAGGTCAATAATTGGGTGTATTTGAAGGTGTGGCCCATGAAGGCTGTGATGAGATTTTGAAAGAAAGGGAAATTAAGTCCGATGTACAGCCCTTATCAAACCATAAAGAGAGTGGTCAATGTGGCTTATGAGTTAGAGTTAGCGGCCATCCACCTAGTCTTTCACATTTCTATGGTTAAGAAGTGTTTGCGAGATTCATCCTTGGTTATTTTTATTGAAAGCATTGGAGTGAAATATACTTTGAGCTATGAAGAGGTCCAAGTCCAAATCCTTGATTGTCATGTTCGCAAGTTGAGAACCAAATAGGTTGCATTGGTAAAGGTGTTATGAAGAAGTCAATCCCTTGATGAGGATACATGGGAAGCTGAAGAGGATATGAAGACCAGATACCCTCACCTATTCATACCTTCTAATGATGAATTGGATGGTAATAATTCATTTCTACCCTCCAAGTTTCTTTCTAATTGTTGAGTTGAGTTCTTATCTCTTTATTGACGTTCTTCTTGAGACTATAAGTATTTGAGTATTCATGTCTTTAACTATATGCATGACTAATGATGATGTTAGAAGTGGTCTTTAATTCTAAATCTAGAGTTAAAATTGATTTTTGAAGTATAAGTATTTGAGTATCCAAGTATTTGAGTTTCTTCTTGATAGGTCTCCTAGTTGCTGATCATTCGAGGATGAATGATCCCAAGGGTGAGATATGTTCACACCCCATAACTCTATCCTCATATGTACCAATGTTTCCTAATTCTTATATGAGGAAAGTGTATTAGGGTCATAAGAGAGCTCTAGTACATAGTCGAGTTCAAAACTTTCCTATAAATTGAGTTTCTAGTATTGGATTATGTAAGATTCAAGTTTAAATGATCATAACTCTTGTCACACAATGAATGAGGTAGCCTATGACCTACCAAATGAAATCCCTTTGAATTAGCTTTCCAACACAATAGGTCTCACCTCATTTGAAGTTCGGAGTCAAACGTTATGGCCATTTTACTGAAGACTATTAAGTGCAGAATTATTCTATGAAACCCCTTTACCGGCCATAGAATGAATTATGGCCCATCTGCTAACTCATGACAAAAAGTCGTGAAACTTCAATTTTTTACCCCTGACTTTACAAACCTATCTACGTGTTGTAGAACCTTCTAAGAGTCATAAAATAGGCTCGTAAAATGAACCAAAAACTCTAAAATTGGGCCAAAAGTTTACGAAAGGGTCCCTACAGGCCATGGAACTTTCCATGGGTCGTAAATGGGCTCGTAGATGAATTTTGAAATCTTATTAGGAAGATTATTTTTGTCTTTTCCTACCATTTGTAAGCCTAGGATTGACATTTTTACACCTAGATAAAGCTCTGCACTTGTTAGTTTAACACCTTTACACTAAATCACTATTTGAAAATGTAGAAGCAAGCTTTCTAAGGAGAAAAAGCTACGGTTTGAAGACAAACTTGAGAATTCATCTAAGATAATTCAAGTTTCAAAACTTCCAGGTATGTAAGGCTAACCAACACATGAATTTTGTTCTTCCATGTGCCCTATAACACAAATTGATGGTGATGTGAGTAAATTAAGTTTCCCATGAATGTTTTTTGAAGGATTTTCTTAAAAACTAATGTATCTCTATATAATCTTGCATGAATTATCGCTTTTATGATTTAACTACTTGAATTAGATGATTTTAGCTTATTACATGAACCTTAGCATATTTTCTTATTATTTTCACTTATTTTACTTACATGAGCATGCATGAACATAATCTGAGCCTAAACAGTCTATGGAATTCCTAAATGCTTTAATTCTACATTTGTTCACCTAAATGCTATGGTTAGAATGATGCATGATTGAGTCCTTATGAGTCAAGAACTGAACCTAAAAATAATGTAACAAAAAGAGTTGATAGTTAATATGATGATTTGAGTTGATAAATGTCCAATGAGACTAGATGAATGAGTTAACCATAGGTTTGATTTCTTATGAGCATATTGAGTCTCGGGAGAAGTATTGAACATCGAATTGAGTAAGAGTAAGTCCAACTCGAACTAAATAACTGTGTAACAAGCATAGGAGAGGATTGAAACATAAAATCAAATGTTTCCTATTGTCCCAAAATGAGGACTTGATTTTTTTTTATTTTAGATTCATTGATAGGATGTCCTATACCCTTAGCAGGGTATTGGATAGATGTGGCAATGATATCACTTCATTATATCATTAGCAGTTCATAGGTGATGGTTGTCAGTTAGAGAAACTCCCAGTTAGGCCTTGATAGTACTCTTAGTGGATGATACATAGATGATGGATGAGTATTCATTGTCTAAACTACATATATTCTTACTTTAGACTTGACACGATGATTGAGTTTCCTGTTTCTTGAGTTGAGTTATGTTGAGATGATGTTATTCTTCATGTACATATTTCTTTTTGCTATTTTACACTCTCGTACATTTCAAGTATTGACATTTATTTGGCCCTATATCTTTTTATGATGCAGAGACAGGTACTAGTGGTCATCAACAGGTGCCCTGTGTAGGACCTATTTGCTTTCAGTTGATTGGTGAGTGCTCCCCTATTCTCAGAGAACATTATATTTCTATTCTAGCTTGAGTTAGGCTTATCTTATTCTATTTACAAATAGTCATGGGTTTGTCATTGGCACCATTATTCAGATCTTTTGAGAGGCTTCATAGACTAGATTGTTGATGTGATGATTGGATGCTATTATTGACTAGTTTCTTTCATACTAGTTTTACTTGGATAGTGGATAGCTTGTTTGGCCTTTTTATTATCAGTTGTCTTTCATTTTCTTTGAGTGTTCTTCTCCATTGATGCTTTTTGCTATTAGAATATGATAAAACTAATGTGGTGAAGCCAAGTGGTTCGTTCGGGGACTAGCATTAGTCTTAGAGTATCGGCCACGCCAATGATACCCTTCTGGAGCCTGACATTCCTTGATTCCTTCCACGAAGAATTCTAAAAGAAAAGAATCCTTTAGCATGGTAAGGTTTGTAGTTGCCACCTATGTTATTAAGTCCTCAAATCTCTCCAGATATTGATTGATTGTACCCCTTTGCTCTACCTTCTTTAACTCCAAGACAAGGTTGAACTTTCTATTTGCAGCACACTGGAATCTTTTGCAAAAACTTCATCACAAAACTCTTGCCACCCCACCCTATCTTTGCTCAATTGATAAGAGAAATATCATGCTTTAGGCCTTTCTAGTTAGGCGAAGGACTTCCTCCTCCAACTTCTATTCGGATCACCAATATTATTATAGTGTAAAATTCTCTCATATTATCGCAACCAAGAACAAAGATCAGACCCTGTTGTTCAATCAAAATAGGGACAATCCACCTTGGAATTATACTGATGCGGCCTTTATACTATTATTAGGTTTATGAACTGGTCACCTCTTTATCTATTGCTAGGTCCCTCATTCGTGGGTGCACTACCCAGTATCCTGTCTTGAGGTTGAAGCAATTGCTCCATCAAATTATTCAACTTTCTACCTAGATCATCCAACTTTGAATCTCTGGAACTGAATTTCTGTTGTGCCTCCTCCATATGTGCTTGCAGCTGCACTTCGACTCTCTGAACATTTTCCTCCATGGTTTTAACTCGAGTTTCCATAGTTATCATCCCGCACATCCGGTGCAAGGAATTTCTCTGATATCACTTGTAATGCTAATTGTAATTAAGAAAACAACAAAAAAAATTGGAGAAGAATTTAAACTTTTATTTATTGACAGTTTAACTATTACAAGCTACAACTCTCACTCAAACAAAGCTAGTCTTGAGATAAATTTCTTCTACAATGGTGAATTTCCTATAACAATACAGGGTAAGAAGAAGGAGGAGGAGGAGGAGGAGGAGGAGGAGGAGGAGGAGGAGGTGGTATCCAGGCCAATTTGTTGGTGCTTATTTATGGCCCAACTATATAACCGACTTAAAATTAGCCTAACTAACCCTTTTATTTTGAGCTATCTAATTAACTCTGTTAGGTGTAATCTCGGCCTTTCATTTAAAAGTGAATCAGGTGACGTGTATCTCTCAAACCAAAAGCCCAATTCTAATTCTAAATTCTATCACCACTTCATTTCTTCTTCTCCAACATATAACAATATTACTCCATGGTTTTTAAAACAACCAACTCGTTAATGATTATTCCTCCTTGAGAATGGGCTATCATAAAGTTGAGGACAAAAATAATTTTCTAGAAAACCCAAAACTCATGTGCAAATCTGGAAGAATAGAACAAAAACAATTAACAGTCTTTTCAAAGACAAAAGTGATATCAACACTTCTCAAAGAGTCCCAGAAAATGACATTGAAAAATTAACAACTCCAACCACCGAAAGAAATATGATTTTTATAAGAAAACCATAAAAAGATCTGACAAAAGTGAAAGATTTTAATATGATTTGGACCGACATATTATGTGGACCAAGTCCTCACAAATGCTTCTCTAAATTCAAGAAAACCACTCAAAAAATTGATTTGGTTAGGATTTTTAAGATAGGAAGAAAAAATCCCACAACACAAGAATCTCTTTACACTCATAGGGATAAACCATCATATTAGAAATCAATGTAACTATCAAGCTAAAGTAATTGTAACAAATGAAAAAGAGGTATACAAAAGTGGGCAGAAGTTTGTTGGGAATAGGTTCGTTGAACAAGACATTACAATATTAGCAAGATAGATGTCATGCAAACACCAGAGAACCATTTGTCTCAGTGTTGTTGTAGAATATAATCTCATATGACAAAAGAGATTGAGACATATTCTAGCATCTCTTAACTGAATAAGATGGTTAAAAAGCAGCTCTTAACTGAATATGTTGTGTGTGCAAAAGGAAAACATGTCAAATCACCTATCAAGACTAAAAAATAATGGTGAATACTTCCAAGTATCTTGAACTATTTCCTATAGACTTGTGTAGTCCAATACATGATTAAAGTAGACGAGGAAAAATGTATGTGTATGTTATGACTACACTAGATTCACCTTTACTCTTTTACTAAAATCTAAAGATGAAACTTTTGATGTATTTACCATATTTGTGAAACTGACCCAGAAGAAGCTAAGCTTTGAAGTTCTGAGCATTAGTTTGGAGAATTCTATTCTGAGCATTAGTTCAGAGAATTCTTTGTTGAACATAGAATTGACCATAACTTTTCATCCCCTAGAACTAATTCCACAACAAAACAAGGTGGTAGAAAGAAAGAATAGAGTCTTCAATGACATGGAAAGAACCATGTTAATTATAAGTGGTCTTCTACTGGGATATTAGGCAGAAGGCGCGAATACATCCTACTATCTTCTGAACTGATGCATATTTGGATCACTTCTTGATAAAACTCCCTATAAGTTACATAAAGGCAGAAAAGCATATCTTATCTACGATCCTTTAGATATAAATACTTTTTTTAACAATAGTTAAAAGACACAACACATAAATTGACCCCTTAAATTGGAGCGAAATTTTAAGTTGAAATTCAAACTTTTAAAATGCACAAACAAGTACTCTAGCTTGCCATTTTTCTATCAATTAGGCACAGCTATCCAGTAGTCCAAGTCCGTGAGTCACACCTGCTATAACGTATTTTTTTGTCCAATGACGCGATGCCGCATTGTTCCACGCAAGCAAAACACTTTACATGTCCCACCTATTTATATTTTTTTAAAATAATATGTCACGTCATCTAATACTATTCCACCTATTTATAGTTTAAAAAAAAGAAGAAAAGTAAAAGAAATATTTGTGATTAGACAAAATAAATTTATTTTATGAAAAATTCAAATTTTGTAAATTTAATATTTTACTCCACCTCGTACCCTCATCCCTCCAAACCCCCACCCCCACCCCCATAAAAAAGAATTATTTTATGAAAAATTTAAATTTGTAAATTTAATTTTTTTACTCCATCTCGGACCCTCATCCCAGCCCCACCCCCATACAAAAAAATAATTTATTTTATGAAAAATTTAAATTATGTAAATTTTAAGTTTTTACTCCACCTCAGGCC
>DF361148.1:15568-56116 GCA_000787875.1 Solanum virginianum | reverse complement strand
GGTTTCTTGTGCAGCTCAAAATATTCTAAGTGTTAGGCCCAAGTTTCCCAAACATGTTTTTATTTATACTTAGTCCAATTTCACCCTTATATCATCCTAAACATTTCCCAATACTCACTCAAAGACTTAGCCATATTTTCACTCCCAAATTCAAGACCCAAAACCCTTATCTGAATTTAAGGATTCTCTTCAAGCTTCAAGTCTCCATTGTCAACCTTCACAAAGAACTTCTCCAAAGCTAAGGTATGTAGTGTTGAATCATTGGATCCTTCTAACCATGATACCTAAACCATCTTTTACTTAATACTGTATGATTTAAAGTTGATTTTACATATGGGTCTTCTATATTTAGAAATTTACTGCACAATGATTTTAGTTCATGAATGTATGGTGGTTTTAGCATATTTTGAGCTATAAATCTTGGATTCAATGTGCGGTTTTGATATGAATGTCTTAGGGGTATTGCAAGGTGTTGGCTGGTGGTTTTAAAATAGATTTTCTTGCATGATTTCATCTTCAAGTTGCATGACCTTTAACCCCCATTACACACCCCCAAAGTGTTTGATAAGATATTCGGTTATGGTTTCTTAAGGAACTGAAGGTCCAAAGTATGAGATATGATATGAATGATGTTATGCTGATGAAATGATATTATGTATATGATTATTCCTACATGAAATATTGAATTAGAGCTTATAATAAATCCTATATAAAGTGATGTATTAGGTCATGCCCAATCCGGGGGGTCAAGAACCCAGGTAACCGAGGGAAGGGTTCGTACTTCTCCACCTGGTGATAGGGAGGCATTATCACTAAATAAGATGGGGGTTCATACTTATCAACCAAGATGGAGGTTTGTACTCATCCACTTAGGCGATGGGGCAGCATTATCACAACCGAGATGAGGGTTCGTACTCATCCACCTAAGTGATGGGGCAACATCATCACTAACCCTGAGGGGTTCATACCTTGGAAACTAGCTTGGTATCTTCTACATATATGATATTCTATATGCACATTTTGCTATTGTTGATTCATGTCATTGATGATACATGTCATCTTGCTATATTATGCCTATTGCCTATTGTTATGCATGTTGATTGTGAAGCTTATCTCTTGTTGCATTGCATCCAACATACTTAATACATTCAAACATACTAATGCATACTCTTGCGTACATGATATCACCATGGAGGAACTGGTGCCCAAGTCGATCATCCTCCTCATCCACGTGGCTAGATGATACTATTCCAAATTTGTTGGTGAGTCCTCCATTTTGGGGACTTTGGTTTATGTTTTCCTCTTATCTATGTATTGAGACACTATCTTATGTTCTATTTGGCTATGAGGGTAAGCCCAGTTACTTTGTCTTAGCCCCCTTTCTATCTATGTATGTAGAGGTGTTTGTTGGGCAAGTTATGTATTTACGATATGAGCCATGATTCCTTGTCTTTTGATGTTGATGTGTTGCAAAGCTTTCTATTAGCACCTATGCCCAATTTTATTCTACATTTCTTTTATATGCTTTCGCGATCAAGGATGTGTAATGACAAGTTAAGAAGCTTGTCGACAAGACCTGTGATTGTGATGTATATTCTTGTTATGCTTCACGATCATATAGGTTAGTGACCCACAATAGTGAAGAGCATATTTGTACCTTAACAAAGTTTGGTTGTAATTATATGTATTTTCACCATTTTTGAACTTTTGAAGCTTTGGGAACAATATTTTGAAGAACTGTTTCAAGATAAACTCATTGGATAAGTGATTTTAACTTTAAATCTTTATTTTCAACAAATTATTTCATGATTCTACTTCTAATATTTTTTATTTTGAACTTTAATTTTTATGGTTTCTTGAAGAACTCGAACTTTTTTTGTAAATTCATGCGTTCAAATATATTTCTTGATTAATTTTAATGAGGTTCTCAACCACTTCTCTTCACTTGTAGAATTTGATTTTTTAAGTAAAATTTCAGTTTGCCCTTGTTGATTTTGAGGTGATTTTGGCCCTAAATTTAAGAACTTGTAAAAAAGAGGTGATTTGATGCCGAATTAAGGACTTTGTAATATGGGTATCCTTCAACTCTTTTTGATGAATTCTTTCATTTTTGATAGTTAGGGATTATTTCAGAGTTGATATTTGAGGATGATTCTCCGGTGGAGTGTTCAAATGTGGTTTTCATCAATCAAGGTAGGTTTTGGTATCCTTCTTTAAGATTGAGATTTGATTATTGATTATTTTTATATCATAGACTACGGGATGTGATCAAATCATTATTTAGGGTTACTAACTATATTGTGTTGCTTATTGGGCGCTTTTACTTGTCATTTTGGTTGTTTTGTGGGTATGCATTTCTTTCATTGCATGTGATGGATGTTTGTAACTTTATTTCACTTGTTATACTCAAGAGAGGGGTTGAGTTGTGAGTTATATCACAATGTGAGAAAATGAAGTGTTTTTCAAAAGGTCTTCACTTATTTGGAATGAACTCTTTTTCATTGTTACATATGAGGTTGTTCACCATAAATTGGTTGACTTTTGAGAACTTTGAACTTTTGTGTACATTTTGAGCTAATTATTACCTCCATGGTTGTGTATTTTGATGTATTCATCTTCGTTCATCATATTATTAATTATCAAAGGTTGAGAAATATGGAAACACCTTTTTGACAAAGAAAATGAAGCACCTTTAAAACCCTTGACCACGAGCTAGGTGGCAAGGAGTATGAGACATTGAGATTGTGGTTTGATATATTGTCTGCGAAGCCCATGGGTCCTATTTGGTATCTCAGATAGACAGATATCTATGATATTTTGTGCAATAATCTTGATCCCACCGTACCATCCATGCATTTCATTAATTCTTTTAATTACATTTCATGATATTGATCTTTGAGTGATTGTTTTATTTGATGATATTTGATAATATTAGATCTTATATGTTTACTTATTTAGGTTGTTCAATATTAATTGATGGCACTGATACAGAATGCAATTTTGAGGTATGAATAACAATCAAGACTCATTTCAATAATCAATTAACCAATCACACTCTCTAGAGAATCAATAATCAACTCAAGGATAGACAAATCAATTAAAATCAAGGGTAAGGACATTACCTTCAATATACTCATCATTGGAAATGAATAGATATGAATATTTGTATTTCATATCTTTCTTAGCTTCCCATGTGGCTCTATTGCCTATTGTTATGCATGCAAATTGATTCCTCCATAGGACTTTCACTAAGGATATCTCTTTCATTCTCAATTAACAAATTTGACGATCTAGAATCTGAACTGGAACCTCCTCACTTGATAGACTATCTTTCACTCCAATACTATCCATGGGGATTACCACATGAAGGATCTCCTATGTATTTCTTCCATATTAAGACATTGAAGACTAGATGAATGACTAACTCAGAAGGTAACTCCAACTCATAAGTAACATTTCCAATCCTCTTCAAAATCTGATAAGTGTCAATATATTAGGGACTTAGTTTTTCCTTCTTCAGAAATTGCATGACACCTTCAAATATACTTAGTCATCCACTTCAAACTCTCAATCTCTCCTTCTCACATCAGTGAAAGATTTCGTATGGCTTTGGGCAGTGTTCAACTTCTCTCTAATAACATTAACCTTCTCCATAGATTGATGAACAAAATTAGGTCCAATCAATTCAGCTTCACCAACTTCAAACTACCTAATTGGTGATCTACATCTCCTTCTATATAAAGTTTCATAGGCAGTAATCTAAATACTTGCATGATAATCATTATTATATGCAAACTCAATGAGATGTAAATAATCATAGCATGTCCTCTAAGGTCTGAACAGTGCACTTTTCTTGGTGATCTGTATGAGGATGAACGGTTGTATTAAGATGCACCTTTGAACCCATTCCTTTTCTGAAAGGATATCCAAAATTTAGATGATAAATAAGGGAATTCTATACAACCTCATAATTTCACGAGTGTACAATCTAGCATAACCTTTTGCAGTGTCAGTAATCTCAATTGCAAAGAAATGAATTGATTTGGTCATCCTATCAACAATCACCTATATTGAATCATGGTATTTTTGGGATCTCAGCAAACCTGGGATAAAGTCCATATTGACCATCTCTCACTTCCATTATCGGATATCAAAGTATTGAGCCAAACCACATGGCTTTTGGTGCAGAACTTTAACTTATTGACAATTCGGGCACTAGGAGACAAACTCAACAATATCCCTCTTCATCCCACTCCATCAATCTACTTCTCTCAAATCATGGTACAATTTTATTAAGTTAGGGTAAATGGAATACCTAGAACTAAGAGCTCGAGCTATAATACTATCTCGAACACCATCAATATTCAGAACACACAATCTACTCTAGTATCTCAGGACACCATCTCCTCATATGGAGAAAACCATTACCTTTTGATCATGGATAACTTCCTTCAATTGCAGTAGGACTGGATCTTGGTCTTGCTTCTCTGTCACATCTACTACTAGAGATGACACAAACTCATTTCGAATGTTAACTCCACCTACATAGGATTCCTCAAGATGAACTCCTAATCAGTCCAATCGATGCACTTTCATAGCTAATTTTTCCTTACCCACATCAACATGGGTAACACTACCTGTAGAATACCTGCTAAGAGTACCGCCAATAACGTTAGCTTTACTTGGGTGGCAGAGGATGCTCATTTCATAATCCTTGAGCACCTCTAGTCATCTCTTCCTCCTCATGTTGAGCTCTTTCTAACTAAATACATATTGGTGGCTCTTATGATCTGTAAACACATATATATGCACTCCATATAAGTAGGATCTTTTTGAGTGAACAAATATTGGAGGCTCTTATGATCTGTAAACACATCTATATGCACTCCATATAAGTAGTGGCACCAAATATAGAGAGCAAATACTACATATGCCAACTTAAGATCACAGGTTGGATAATTTCTCTCATGAACCTTAAGTTGTCTAGAAGAATAAGCTATCACTTTACCCCTCTGCATTAACACACAACCCAAACCAACTCTAGATGTATCACATATAATAGATCACAGAATCTTTTGTTCCATCAAGAAAAGTCAAAACTAGAGTAGTAATCAATTTGGTTTTCCATTCCCAAAAACTCCTCTCACGAGTATCAGACTTTTGGAACTTAGCCTTTTTTTGGATCAACTTAGTCAATGTTGATAATATGGATGGAAATTCCTCTATGACTCTGTAGTAATAGCCAGCTAAACCCAAGAATCTCCTTATATTGCTTAGAGAGATAGGTTTTGCCTTAATTTTCTAGGTATCAACCCGAATACCATCTCCAGAGACTATATGACCCAAACTGATTCAACACAAACTCACACTTAGAGAATTTTGCATCCAATTCTCTAGCCTTAAGAGGTTAGAGGACAACTCTAAGGTGTATGCTTTTCCTCATTCTTAGAGTATACCAGAATATCATCAATGAAGACAATCATGAACATATCAAGATATGGGTTAAACACCTAATTCATAAGGTCCATAAAGGTTGTAATGTATTAGTCAATCCATAGGACATGACCAAGAACTCAAAATAGTCATAACAGGTTTTGAAAGTTGTCTTTGAGATATCACATTCTCTCACTTTTACCAAATAACAACCTAATCTGAGGTCTACCTTTGAGAAACATGAGGAACCATGATGTTGGTCAAAAAATCATCTATCTTGAGGAGAGGATACTTATTTTTTATCATGACCTTATTCAATTGCCTATAATCAGTATACATTCTGAGAGACCTATCTTTCTTTTACACGCATAGGATAGGAGGATCCTAAGTAGAAACACCGATCTAATAAAGCCCTTATCTTACAACCTTTTTACTCAGTAAGAGCCATACTATAAGGTGGAATAGAGATAAGAGAGCACTAAGAAGAATATAAATCTCAAAGTCAATCACCCTATTAAGAAGGACTCTAGGCAATCCTCAGGAAACACTTTAGGAAACTCATTCACAATCAGGACTAACTCAAGAGTAGAAGACTCAACACTATCATCTTTGACTCTAATAGTGTGATAAATACACCTTTTATAGATCAAATTTCTAGCCCTAAGGGTAGGAGATGAATTTACCCTTAGGCACAACAGGACTACCCTTTTATTCTCTAACAGGCTCATCCAAAAATTAAAACTTAACAGTTCGGGTTCTACGATCAATAGAGGCATAACATACATAAATCTAATCCATACATAGAATCACGTCGAAATCAATCATGATAAATTCAAATATGTCGGCCATGGTATCTCTATGATGTATTGGCACAAATTAGTCCCTATAGACTCTCTCATTTAGAATAGAATCACCAATAGGAGTAGACACACTAAAAGGTTCAAGAAGACACTTAGGAGTTCCATAAAATTACTAGCCACAAAAGGAGACACAAATGATAAGGTAGCACCATGATACATCAAAATGTAACAATCAAGAGTAAAGACTCAACTCATACCCATTGTAATATCAGGGAAGTTATCCTGATCATGGCGACAACCCATGATATACAAATAATTTGCAGCCCTACTCGAGCCAGAAGTAGCACCTTTCCAATTTCCTCTAACTAGTGGTATTAGTGCATAAGTTGATCATTATTGGCCTATATTGCGCAATTATTTCAAAGTGACCACTTTGGACACACACTACAAAAATATGATATTTAGCCACGAATTGTTTAGCTATGGTCAATAATTCATCACCAAATATGCATATTTTGTGACAATTAGATTTCATCCTCAAATACAAGGTTCACATATTTTTAGTGACAAAAAACAAATTTCGTATATGAATTGGCGCCAATTATTATGTAATTTTATCCACAAATTTGAGGATATTGGTGAAATTAGCTTCGTCATAGGTTTTGCTGACAATTTGTGACAAACCAAAAATGTATGACTCACTTGTTTGTAACAACAAAAATAATTTAGTTGAAAATGTTCTTTTTACCACAAAAAAGTAAATTGGCTCAATTATTAGGCAATATTAGCCGCGAATTTGAGGATATTGGTGACGATCAGTTTCATCACTAATTTTATTGACATTTTGTTACAAATCATTATTTGTCTCAAATTCATTTAAGTTTAGATATGAAAGTATTTCGTCACTAAAATTATGTAATTATATTAGACACATAATAATACTTGTAGTAAAATGGTGTAAATTGTAGTCACTAATTGTTTATTATTTGTGACGTTACTTTTTGTTACTAATACTATACACAAATTAGTGGCACTCATTCTTTTGTATCTATTTATCTATTAATTTATTTAGTTACTATAAAAAATTTGTCACGAATTATTTAAGGCACAATACATAAATTAATCCTTTAACTTGTCTTCAAATCACAAGTTGAAACTCCAATTTTCAAAATGCACAAAACTAGATGCTTTTAATCATTTAAGCATGGTTGTCCTACTTGGTAAAATTCATGCACTAAGTGATTTTTCAGCGTGTGGTTGCCTTTTTTAACAGCCAAAATGGTAAAATAAAAAAGGTAAAAGGACCCAAAATTTTCAAGCTTATTGATGTTGTTTAAGGTCGTCATGGGCCCATATGGCAAGCCAAGTTCATAGGGATTTCCATTGGCTAAGTTCAACACAAGTACCAGTAGAAGGGTCAACTTTAAATGAGCATAACATTTAGCACACTTAGAACTGGGTGGACCACGATATGTCAAATGAAATACCTTTGAGTTATCTTTACAATGCACTTTGTTTCACCTTATTCCATGGTTGGATGAAGGAGTCATGATCATTTTTGTGAGACCCTCTTGTGCAGTGATGTCACATGGATAGTTTAATGGAAAATTTGACCTTAGATGAACTATTTGGATGGCTTGGGTAGGAAAATGGACTTTTTCGCCTACAAAAGAGGAATTTATTTGATTTAGCTTCATAATGCACTTGGTTTGACCTCATTCTGATGTCGAATAAAGGAGTTATGATCATTTTCATAAGATCCTCTTATGTAATAGTGTCAAACGGATAGCTTGACGGGTAGAGATGCCTTTGATAGGCTGTTTGGATGGACTAGGGCTGAAAAGACCATTTTTGGCCTAAGTCATGTGACACGGCCAATGACATGGGCCGTGTGCCTTGTCACTGACCATTTAGATGACTCGTGGAGTATGGAAGAGAGGCAAGGTAGCACGGAAGGGGGTTTTGGCAAATGGTGGTGATTGGGCACCTTTGATGGGTCGTGGAGGCTCAGACAGCTTATGAACTTGAGTTACGGGGTCGCTTAGAAACATTTCCATGCCCAAGTGTGGTGCAATAGACAACTAAATGGACTGTGAAGCATCACACGACCCGTGAAGTGATCTTTCAAAGAGACGAGACGTGAATTCTTTTCCAAGTGTTCCCAACTCCCATTTTTCTAAGTACCTTTTGACAGGTACTCCACACGACCTATGGAGTGCCACACAGGCAGTTGAACCTTCAATGAGGGTATACTTTTTCAACTTTTCCATCCGTTCACTAATTATATTTTCGTAAATCTTAATTACTCTAATGACCATTTTAGACTTCAAATATCATCTTAACCTTACCAAAACACCTAAGCCCTATTCAAAAGGATCAAACCCATTACTGTTATCTCAAATACACTCTTATTTCTCTTAAGAGCCTCTACCAAGGCACAAATACCAATTTCAAGGATACTCAAGACCAAGTTTAGATTCCAAGACCCACTTCCAAGCTCCCATTCTTTCTCAACTCAATTTCAAGGAACATAAAGTCTAAGTTATGTTGGTTGATCCTTGATTCCTTCCAATCAAGAAGACCCAAAATTATTTTCAAGAAAATCTACATTGATTTTGCATACTTTAATTTGGGGTTTTGAATATTATGATTCCTAAAATTCTATTGATGCATAGGTAGTGTTTATTTGATGATTTTAAGGTGATTTAAACCATTATATGAGGACTTACTTTGGGATTATGAAATTATAAGTATGGATGTTCCGTTTCTGAATTATTTATGTATGAGTGATTACACTATGGAATTAATTATGTTTCACTTCAATTTCATACTATAAATGTTGATTTTAGATTGAATCTTTATTACTCATGTCATTCCCTCATTGTTCATAGTATATGCATTCATTTACACGGATTATATTAAAATACATATATTGTGGGTTAAGCCCAGTTTTGTTTTATGGTATGATTTTGATCAAATATTGGTTATGATAATATTGTGATCATATATATGTCTTCCGCTTTTGGCTATTATAAATGTTTTGGGTGCTTGCACCATTTTTTATCTGAATGCGCTATTCCTATGCATGGGTATATAGACTATGAAATTATGTTTTGGCCTTTAATCCTAAGGATGCATTGAACTGATATTGGAAATGAATGTTGTCTTTAAAAGCATGTATATATGTATGCACACTTATATGTTTTCTTGTGGGATGATGACTTAGCACTGATGGATGGAGGGTTTGCTCTCTTTTCTTGAACTATATGCCTAGCATACGTTTTCTTTCTGAAATGGGAGTTGTCCTGTAAGGAAAGATACCTTCAAAATGGAAGTTGTTCCGCAAGGAGAAAAAATACTTTGATTTGATTTGTGATTTGTGAAAATCCTATTCGAAATGAGAGTTGTCCCATAAGTAAGGTTACTTCATGCAAAATGAGAGGTGTCCCATAAGGTAAAGTATGTTCTACACTTGGCAAGTAGACCACCTTATTATTGATGAGGGGATTTCATTAGGATTCCAAGTAATAGCTAGCTTGGTCTTACTCATGTCACATCCCCATTATATATGAGCATCATTTGCATTTCCTGCATCATGAACTTCCTCATCTATGTAGAGGCATTGTTGGACACCTTGTAAACCACTTTATGATATACGCTATGAGTTATAATTAAATGCATGCTATGTATTTGGTTATCTTTAAGTATTGATATATGACTTGACCTTATGTTGATGGAAAGATAATAAGTCCCGAATTGCCCCATAGCAGAAGTCCTACTTTCCCATACCTTAGAACTATATGTTGATTGTTGATTACACTTCTTAATCGATGGTGCGAGTTTTGGTATCTTGAGGCTTGTATGGGGACTCTCGGGTTCCCATACATTATGTCATATCTAGGCCCTATGTCTGCGTCATGACAAAGATGGTATTATAGCCCTAGGTGTGTAAATTATCCTCAGAATCCAATATGTCATATCAAGTAGAGTCCTAATCATGGGTGTGAAGTGCACCATACCTACGAGTGAGAGGCTACGACAATGTTCTAAGAGTTATCTCACTTCTTCAAATCTTATGTCGTGCTGTAAATATTTGATTCAACTCTTGGCCCTTGATGGTATCCTTTCTTTAATTTAGAAGATGCCTCATGGTAGATCTCCTAGACCTGCCCCAGGTAATACCCCAGCTAATAAGGGTCAAGCACCTCAAGGGCCTCAGGATGAGCCTCTCACTCATAGTGAGTTTCATACGGCCTTTGCCATGCTTGCCCAAGTTGTGACTAATTAGGCTATGTAGGCTAACCTTCTTCGAGATTCTACTCTGGCTTCCGGAGTGAGAGATTTCACCTGCATGAAGCCTTCAGAGTTTTTTGGATCTAACGTTGATGAGGATGCTCAGGAGTTCATTAATAATATCTACAAGGTATTGAATATCATAGGTGTCACTTCTGAGGAGACTGCTGAGCTAGCTGCCTATCAGTTAAAGGATGTAGCACACATCTAGTATACTCAGTGGTCTATGGAGATGGTTTGTTGTCATGTTGTAAATTTGGAAGAGTTGAAGCTTACTTTTCTAGATTATTTCTTCCTACTTGAGGAGATGGTTTGTTGTCATGCTATAAATTGGGAAGAGTTGAAGCTTGCTTTTCTAGATTATTTCTTCCTACTTGAGCCTAAGGAAGCCTAGATGACTGAGTTTATCAACTTCAGACAGGGTAATATGATTGTGAGGGATTATGCCCTCAAGTTCACTAGGCTCTCAAAGTATGCTATGACACTTGTGGCTGATCCTCGTGCAAGAATTCACCAGTTCACCTCTAGTGTTTCTAACTTGCTTATTCAAGAATATCGAATACCCATGCTTAATTAGAAAATTGACATCTCTAGACTTATAGTTAATGCCAAAAAGATCAAAGGGGTAAAGCTCAAAGGGAGGAGGATGCATGATTCTAAGAGGGTCTGTTTTGATGGTGGGTTCTCTGACTCTCGAGGTAGTTTTGGCCATTTCCAACAAGGCCAAGGTTTAGGTGCTACGACTACTAATGCTAAGGTGTCTCCTCCTAGGGCACCAGTTGGTGGTGGTCAGGGGTACCCTATGTGTACCAAGTGTAGGAAGCACCACACTGGTCCTTGTTGGAGATAATTGGGTGCTTGCTTCAGGTGTGGTGATAAGAATCATAAAGTTGCCAATTTTCCCAAGAACCTTCAGAAAGGTCAAGGTTTTGTGGCTCAAGGTGGACAAGCTCATCCAAGGGTTCCAAACTTGTCTTTTATCACCCCTCTATTGGCTATTAAATTTTGTTTGAGTTCAAAAATGTTGAGGGAGCCTTGCTCGATTTACACTCTCGGGGGTGAATCTATTATTGCATATAGAGTATATCATGGTTGTCCTATTTTTGTGTTGAATAAGGTATTCCCTTGTGATCTTGTGGAACTTGAAATGTATGATTTTGAAGTGATTCTTGTAATGGATTAGTTGCATGTATCATATGACTCTATCGATTGTAGACCTAGGAAGGTCAAGTTTCAACCTCACGATGAGTCTGTCCTTGAATGGAAAGGTAGTGACTCTACTATTAAAGGTCGGTTTATTTCCTACATCAAAGCTCAGAAGATGATCTCCAAGGGATGCATATATCATATTATGAGGGTTAAAGATGTGGAGTCCGCATTGCCTACTCTCGGGTCTGTCCCGGTGCTAAGTGAGTTTTCAGACGTATTTCCCAAGGACCTACATGGTATTCCTCCTGAAAAGGAGGTAGACTTTGGCATAGATCTCTTCTGGAAACTCAACCTATCTCTATTTCTTCCTGTCATATGGAACCGGTTGAGTTGAAGGAATTGAAGGATTTCATTAGAATTCCAAGTAATAGCTTGCTTGTTCTTACTCATATCACATCCCCATTATATATGAGCATCATTTGCATTTCCTGCATCATGAACTTCATAGCCTCTTGTTATATTACTTTCCTTGATATTAATTCTTTCTATATTATGTGCCCTTGTCATCTAACCTTAACATGCAAGTTTTGGTAAGTTACATATATTGCACCCCACATACTCAGTACATTAAAACGTACTAACACATACTCTTGCCTACATGATTTTACCATGTTAGGACTGAGGACCCTTATGATCCATCATTCAACACTTAGCTTGGATTGTGATTTTGCTTATAATTGTGAGTCCTATCTTTCAAGGACGAACAACCATCCATATATCTATGCTACCTCTTTCATTTTTTTGTACTTGAGGGTGAGCCCGGGGTATGTATTAGCCCCTAATTCATCTATGTAGAGGCATTGTTGGACACCTTGTAAACCCCTTTATAATATATGCTATGAGTTATAATTAATTCCATGCTATGTATTTGGTTATCTTTAAGTATTGATATGTGACTTGACCTTATGTTGATGGAAAGATCATAAGTCCTGAATTGCCCTATAGCAGTTGTCCTACTTTCCCATACCTTAGAACTATATGTTGATTGTTGATTACACTTCTGAATCGATGGTGCGAGTTTTGGTATCTTGAGGCTTGTATGGGGACTCTCGGGTTCCCATACATTATGTCATATCTAGGCCCTAGGTATGCGTTATGACAAAGATGGTATTAGAGCCCTAGGTTTGTAAATGATCCTCAGAATCCAATATATCATATCAAGTAGAGTCCTAATCATGGGTGTGAAGTGCACCATACCTACGAGTGAGAGGCTACGACAATGTTCTAAGAGTTATCTCACTTCTTCAAATCTTATGTCGTGCTGTAAATATTTGATTCAACTCTTGGCCCTTGATGGTATCCTTTCTTTAATTTAGAAGATGCCTCATGGTAGATCTCCTAGACCTGCCCCAGGTAATAAGGGTCAAGCACCTCAAGGGCCTTAGGATGAGCCTCTCACTCATAGTGAGTTTAATATGGCCTTTGCCATGCTTGCCCAAGTTGTGACTACTTAGGCTATGTAGGCTAACCTTCTTCGGGATTCTACTCTGGCTTCCAGAGTGAGATATTTCACCTGCATGAAGCCTTTAGAGTTTTTTGGATCTAATATTGATGAGGATGCTCAGGAGTTCATTAATTATCTCTACAAGGTATTGAATGTCATAGGTGTCACTTCTGAGGAGACTGCTGAGCTAGCTGCCTATCAGTTAAAGGATGTAGCACACATCTAGTATACTCAGTGGTCTATGAAGAGGGTTTGTTGTCATGTTGTAAATTTGGAAGAGTTGAAGCTTACTTTTCTAGATTATTTCTTCCTACTTGAGCTTAAGGATGCCTAGATGACTGAGTTTATCAACTTCAGACAGGGTAATATGAGTGTGAGGGATTATGCCCTCAAGTTCACTAGGCTCTCAAAGTATGCTATGACACTTGTGGCTGATCCTCGTACAAGAATTCACCAGTTCATCTCCGGTGTTTCTAACTTGCTTATTCAAGAATATTGAATACCCATGCTTAATTAGAAAATTGACATCTCTAGACTTATAGTTAATGCCAAACAGATCAAAGAGGCAAAGCTCAAAGGGAGGAGGATGCATGATTCTAAGAGGGTCTATTTTGATGGTGGGTTCTCTGACTCTCGAGGTAGTTTTGGCCATTTCCAACAAAGCCAAGGTTTAGGTGCTACGACTACTAATGCTAAGGTGTCTCCTCCTAGGGCACCAGTTGGTGGTGGTCAGGGGTACCCTATGTGTACCAAGTGTAGGAAGAACCACACTGGTCCTTGTTGGAGATAATTGGGTGCTTGCTTCAGGTGTGGTGATAAGAATCATAAAGTTGCCAATTTTCCCAAGAACCTTCAGAAAGGTCAAGGTTTTGTGGCTCAAGGTGGACAAGCTCATCCAAGGGTTCCTCATGGTATCGCTACGAGGAACAACAGGTTCTATGCTCTTCATGCGCGTCAGAAAGTTAAGGAGGCTCCGGATGTTGTGATTGGTACGTTAAAAGTCTTTGATTTTGATGCTTATGCTTTGCTTAACCTCGGTGAAACTTGTCTTTTATGACCCCCTCTATTAGTTATTAAATTTTGTTTGAGTTCAAAAATTTTGAGGTAGCCTTACTCGGTTTACACTCTCGGGGGTGAATCTATTGTTGCATATAAAGTATATCGTGGTTGTCCTATTTTTGTGTTGAATAAGGTATTCCCTTGTGATCTTGTGGAACTTGAAATGTATGTTTTTGAAGTGATTCTTGTAATGGATTAGTTGCATGTATCATATGACTCTATCGATTGTAGACCTAGGAAGGTCAAGTTCCAACCTCACGATGAGCCTGTCCTTGAATGGAAAGGTAGTGACTCTACTATTAAAGGTCAGTTTATTTCCTACATCAAAGTTCAGAAGATGATCTCCAAGGGATGCATATATCACATTATAAGGGTTAAAGATGTGGAGTCCGCATTGCCTACTCTTGGGTCTGTCCCGGTGGTAAGTGAGTTTTCAGACGTATATCCCAAGGACCTACCTGGTATTCCTCTTAAAAAGGAGGTAGACTTTGGCATAGATCTTCTTCTGGAAACTCAACCTATCTCTATTTCTTCCTATCATATGGAACCGGTTGAGTTGAAGGAATTGAAGTATCAGTTAAAACATTTGTTAGAGAACGGTTTCAGCAGGCCAAGTATATCTCCATGGGGTGCTCCGATGTTATTTGTAAGAAAGAAAGGTAGATCCCTATGGATGTGTATCGATTATAGGCAATTGAATAAGGTGACCATTAAAAATAAATATCTATTGCCTAGGATTGCTGATTTATTTGACCAACTTCAATTGGATACTCACTTTTTGAATGTTGACCTCCATTCCGAGTATAATCCGTTAAAGGTTAGAGAATGTTACATTCCCAAGATGACCTTTAGAATGAGGTATGGGCACTTTGAGTTGATTGTGATGTCATTCGGCCTAACTAATGCTCCAGCTGTGTTCATGGATATTATGAATCGGGTGTTCAAGCCTTTCCTTGATAAGTTTGTAGTTGTTTTCAATGATGATATTCTTATCTATTCTTGAAGTGAATGGGAGCATATAGATCATTTGTGTTCTGTTTAGCAAACCTTGAGACAGAAGAACTTGTATCCCAAATTTAGCAGGTATGAGTTTGGGTTAGGTGAGGTTGTTTTTTTGGGACTGTGGTGTTCGGAGATGGTATAAAGGTGGATCCGAAGAAGACCGAAGTGGTAATGAATTGGCCTAGACCGTTGACTCCTTTAGACATTCGAAGCTACCTTGGGTTAGCGGGCTATTATAGAAGGTTCATTGAGGGGTTCTCATCTATTGCTTCTCTATTGACTAAATTGACTCAAAAGAAGGCTAAGTTTATATGGTTGGATGAGTGTGAGAAGAGATTTTCAACTTTGAAGGATCGACTTACATTGGCTCCGATTTTTACTCTACCAAATGGCATGGACGGGTTTGTGGTATATTGTGATGCCTCTCGAATTAGGTTGAGTTATGTGCTCATACAACATGGCAAGGTGATAGATTATGCATCAAGGCAATTGAAGGTACATGAGCGTAACTACCCAACTCATAACCTTGAGTTAGCGGGGGTGGTCTTTGCTTTGAAGATTTGGAGACACTATTTGTATAGGCTTCATATGGATGTTTTCACCAATCACAAGAGCTTGCAATATGTGTTCACTCAAAGAGACCTTAGTTTGGGACAAAGGAGATGGTTGGAACTCCTAAAAGACACCTTGGCAAGGCAAATATTGTAGCCGATTCTCTTAGTAGGCTATCCTTGGGAACTTTGGCTCATATTGAGGAAGGCAAGAGGGAGTTAGCAAGAGATGTCCACCGTTTGGCTAGAATAGGTGTTAGAGTGGTAGATTCCAATGATAGAGGTATACATGTTCTAAGTGGCGTCGAGTCCTCGGTGGTCCTTGATGTGAAGCCTGAGCAAGATCTAGACCCATCCTTGGTTGAATTGAAGAAATTTGTTGCCGAAAAGAATATTGAGGTTTTCTCTCAAGGGGGAGAGGGTGTACTTTGGTATCAAGATCGGTTATGTGTTCCAGATGTAGATGAACTTAGGGAGGTGACCATGAGTGAAACCCATAGTTCTCATTATTCTATTCACTCGAGTCCACTAAAATGTATCAGGATTTGAAGGAGGTATATTGGTTGCATGTTATGAAGAGTGACATAACCAAGTTTGTATCTGAATGTCAAAATTGTAAACAAGTGAAGCTGGAGCATTAAAGGCCCAGTTGATTGGCTCAAGACATTGAGATTCGTACTTGGAAGTAGGAGGACATAAATATGGACTTTGTGGTCGGGTTGCCTCAGACTCAGAAGCAATTTGATTCCATTTGGGTTATCATCGATTGAATGACTAAATCGACTCATTTCTTACCGGTTAAGACTACTTTTGGTGCCGAAGAATATGCGAAGTTGTACATTCAGAAATTGGTAAGGTTGCATGGTATGCCAAGATCTATCATATCAGATAGGGGTACCCAATTTACCTCTCAACTTTTGGAAATAGTTTCAAAGGGGCTTGGTACTAAAGTCAAGTTGAGTACCGCCTTTCATCCCCAAACTGATGGTCAAGCCAAGAAAACAATTCAAACCATGAAAGATATGTTGAGGACATGTGTCTTAGAGTTCAAAGGTAATTGGGATGACCATCTTCCACTCATCGAGTTTGCTTATATTAATAGCTTCCATACTAGCATTTGTATGGTACCGTGTAAGGCCTTGTATATGTCACGACCCAGCCCCCTGGGCCATGACTAGTGACTGATTGGGCACCCAGACACAAACGCAAAGCCAGATTATAACAGATGTCTTATATTTTCTTTCAGAATACATGGCTAATCGTACAAACTGGGCACAACCCACACGGGTATGTATCCACAGACCTCTAACCAAAACTGACAGAATCATAGGACGGCACAGGGCCCCGTCGTACCCCTGAACGGATATATATATATATATATATATATATACATAAAGCAACAAATGAACGTACACATAAAAACCAGAAGTGGGCTCCGGAGTAGGGGAGCACTTCAAACCGCAGGAAGATGTCCTAATCTGATGAGTCACCAAACTGAGTGTCAGAAACTACGGGCATGAAAGCAGCCCCCGAAGAAAAGAGGGTCAGTATGGAATATGTACCGAGTATGTAAAGCAGAATGTATAGAATGTAAACCTGAGTATTAATCAAAACAGAAGTATGGAACACAAATGCATAGCTAAGCAGCAAGATTAGGGCTGAGCTATAGTCCGAGCAGCACGCATCTCAAAATAGTCAACGCCCCACCAACGCCACAAATGCATAGCTAAGCATATAAAATGTTTACTTTTAAAATTCAAATCATACACAACACCAGAAGGTTTCAAATCTCCAACATATATCAAACACAACATAAGTGAGCCAGGCGCTACGTATCGCCGTTCCTGTACTCATTCATAACATATCACAACACAAAAGTAGTCTAGTGAGCCAGGCGCTACGTCTCGCCAATCTGTCCCTGTACTCATACATAACATATCACAATACAAAAATAGTCTAGTGAGTCAGGCGTTACATCTCGCCATCCCTACACTCACCCAACCACAGCATAATAGCAAGTGAGCCAGGCGCTACGTATCCCCGTCCCTATACTCCCGCGCCAGTGAGCCAGGTGTTACCTATCGCCATATCCCTATCTTACATATCATCATACAAAAATAGCATAAGTGAGCCAGGTGTTACGTATCTGTCATGACCCAAACCCCGTGGGCCGTGACTAGTGCCCGAAAGGGCACAAAACACAATTACAGAACTAAATTCCCAAATAGATGGCTTATGCCAACAAAAATATCAGACTGATTCTCAAAACTGATCAAACCCATATACAATTTTTAAGGAAATTCTCAGACAAATTTACTGGTTCTTCTCAGATTATCTGAAAATGACCTGCATATCAAACGATGCCGACAGAATTCAAACAAAATCAACAGAATATCATATATGCAAATAGAGGCCGACCAGGCCGCTATGGCAGGTAGAACCACCTATCAAACACACCAAATGTATTATGCAGGTCGAATCAGACAAACTGGGCACAACCCACAAGTGTATGTATCCATAGACCTCTAACAGACTAACAAAATTATAAGGCGGGATAGGGCCCCGTCGTACCCCTGAACGGATATATCCATACATAATGCAAATTAACAAAAGTATGCATATCTACTAAAAGTGGGCTCCAAAGTAGAGGAGCACTTCAAACAGCAGACGGAGGTCCTAAGCTGATGGGTTAGTAATCTGCTCGTCAGTACCTGCGGGCATGAAACGCAGCCCCCGAGGCAAAGGGGGTAGACACTATTTGCCTAAGCTGATGGGTTAGTAATCTGCTCGTCAGTACCTGCGGGCATGAAACGCAGCCCCCGAGGCAAAGGGGGTCAGTACGAGATATGTACAGAATATGTAAAGCAAAATGTGCAGAATGTAAATCAGAGTAATAATCCAAACAGAAGTATGGAAGTCAAATGCATATCCAAAATATCAAAAGGTTTATTTTCAAAATACCAAATCATGCGTAATGGACCGGAACGATAGTGCCTCCAGGCACACGCCATCTACAGCGTAACGCCAGAAAGTTCAAATCTCTGGACCAAATCTCCGTCACATATCACAAACATATTAGAAAGCCCAATTACTGCATCACACCAACTAAGCAGAGCCCGGCCCTTGGGCAAAGCTGACCCGCCAAACATAACATAACAACGGAACCGATACATCAAATTACTGCATCACACCAACTAAGCGGAGCCCGGCCCTTGTGCAAAGCCGACCCGCCAAATATAGTGTAACGACGGAACAGATATATCATAATACGCACAATAACAACTGGCCCGAGAACCGGTGAATGATATCATAATAGGCACGAGCAGAGTCATGAGAATATATGCATAAAAACCAGTATCTTAAATCCAAAAGACATGTAAAATATTCATATTTGAAATCAAAATAATACTTACCACAAATTCTTTTTAAAAATTATCAAAATCGCATATAAGGGTGACGCGAGACCCATGGCCGGTGGGAACCCAAACTGGCCCAACCTATGGGGAGCTTACTCATCCTGAACCATACGAACATCTACGAGGCATTTCTAATGGTTTTCAATCAATTAGAGCTTTTGTCAAAAATTATGGATATTTATACTTTTAAATCTTTTAATAAATAAATTCTTTCAAAATTTATCAAATTTCCCTTATTTTGAAACTTACAATCTTTAAAAACATAAGAGTCAATATTATGATAAAGTTAACACAAGAGTGCCAAGGAATGAATACGGACTGTACACAAGCTTGGATTGCGAGAATAGAGTTCCCTCGGGGATTATATCAAAGCCTAATTGAACTAGGACATGCCAAAAAAGGTTACTTTACATACCTCAGACGTTCTCCAATTCAATCCAAATGTAAACTCGATCCAACTTATGCTTCGGGACGTCCAAACTCTACAAACAAGTCACAACAAAACCAAACGATTACACTAAAGATCATCATGGAACAATACATTACAAAACTAGACAGCATACTGATATACACATTTAGATGATGTCCAAGCATTCCTTCACCTTCCAATGATCATATTATACTAAATAAACATCAAATGCATATTTCCAACATAACATAACATTAGACTACATCCACACACCCAATTCGGCCAACATATTACACATGTGCATAAAAAATGATTTTCATTCATTCCTTCACACTACAATGATCATAATACACCAACTAGGCCTCAATTCATAAATTCCAACACAATACAACCCTATATACATACATGGACCCAATTCGGCCCCAACATGTCTACACATACATATAAATGATTTCCAATACCTTCTTCACTTTACAAGGATCATGTTATGCTAATTAAACACCAATTCATAACTCCAACATCATACAACACAACATAGCAACATAGCACACAAACACACCACACGGCCCATGCTTGTATTCATCTCCAACATTCAAGTTCTCATGATTTTCTTTCTTTCTAACATACTACAACGTACATACAACCTTTAAAATCCATAAAACAAGATAAATTCTTACCTTATCACTTCACCCCTTTAATTGAGCTTAGGTTGCCAAAGATGAAAAAAAAAGGTTTTCTTGCTCAAATAACGCTTCCACGCTACTTAAGGGACTCAATATAGGAGGTTTATAACAACAAAATAATTGTCAATTGAAGGAAAAGAAATTTCAAATTTCAAAAGACTTGGCTGTGACTCTCCCAAGTTTTCTTCAACTTGTTCTTATTTATTTTGGTAAGTATAGAAATGAAAATAGAATAGAAGATATTCTTGCACATTTGTATATATATTTACATAAGACTTGCCAAGTGTGCAGGACCCACAACACACTTGGCCCAATTAAAACACAACACCAATCAAGTGGGTCCCACCTCATCTTCAAGAACCTTCTGTCAAAAATTCCACTTTAGCCCCAAACTTTCCAATAATGCCACTTTGGTCCTAAACTCTCCAATAATGCCACTTTAATCCCAAATTTTTTAATAATGCCATATTAGTCCCAAATTTTCATAATAATTCCAATGCACAAAAATACGGGTTCTAACAGTATTATCATATCCCTGTCTCACATATCATCATAAAAAAATAGCGTAAGTGAGCTAGGTGTTACGTATCGCCATATCCCTGTCTCATATATCATCATACAAAAAGAGCGTAAGTGAGCCAGGTGTTACGTATCGCCATATCCCTGTCTAACATATCATCATACAGAAAAAGCATAAGTGAGCCAGGTGTTAAGTATCGCCATATCCCTGTCTCACATATCATCATACAGAAATAGCATAAGTGAGCCAGGTGTTACGTATCGCCATATCCCTGTCTCACATATCATACATCACAACACAAAATTAGCATAAGTGAGTCAGGCGCTACATGCCGCAATCCCCACACTCACCCAACGTAGCATAGCACCAAACATCACATAAAAGACAAGTGAGCTAGGCGCTACGTACCGCCGTCCCCGAACTCACCATGAAACATAACCTGATTATAGAGTATATCACAGAGCATAAAATCATCATCCAAAATCTACAAGACAAGTAAGATAATCATACCTGAGATCAAAATAATGATTATTATATATTCTGTCAAAGGTGAACTAAAATGAATACAAGGGCATCACGAGAACCCACGGTCGATAAAGACCCAAATTGACCCAACTTACGGAGAACATACCCAACCTAGATCATACAAACTTCTACGAGGCATTTCTAACGGTTTTCAAAGCGATTCGGGCTTTCTAACAAAAGTTACGGGCGTTTATACTTTTAAAACTATTACAACATAAAGTCTTTCAAACTTATCAAATTTTTCATATTCTTAACATTTATGAACTTCAAAGACACAAGACTCAAAGATATGACTAATTTTCATAAGAATGTCAAGGAACAAACATGAGACACATTTAAGCCCGAATTACAAAGAAAAAAGATCTTTCAAGACTCATATCCTTATCTACGTTTAACTAAGTCATGCCAAAGAACGGAATACTTTACATACCTCAATTACTTATTCAAACTAATCCAAATACAACCCAATTCAACTCAAGCTTCGGGACGCCCAACGTCTACAAATAATTCATAACCATGCTACACAATTAGCTAACAATTTCTTGGGCGCAAAATTCCAAGTTGTCTTCAAATTCTACGAAAAATTCGACAGCATTTCCCCTTAATATAAGCAACCCCAAAAATCCATCTCGACTCAAATTAATCAACAACAACAACAACAACAACCCAACAACATAGAAAATCATTTTCAACGCCATTATAACATCAATAACACTAAATACCATTATTTAATCACACTTCCAAAACTGGACAGCACACTAATATATACATTTAGATGATGTCCAAGCATTCTTTTTCCTCCCAAGCATCATATTATACCAACCAAACATCAAACGCATATTTCCAACACAACATAATCTTATACTACACACATAGACCCAATTCGGCCAATATGCTACCTATATAAGCATCATATTATACCAACAAAACATCAAATGCATATTTCCAACACAACATAACATTATACTACACACATAGACCCAATTCAGCCAACATGCTACCTATATATACACATAGATAATTTCCAACACTTTCTTCACCCTACCAAGATCATATCCATGCTACTTAAACATAAAATCATGGTTCCAATACAATATAACACAATGTAACATACACCAACCTACACGGCTCCAACATAAACATATACAACTCACTTTTAACATGCCATCCTTCATGATTTTCTTTCAATTTAGCATACTACAACATCCATGCAACCTTAATAACACATAAAACACCATTAAATCTTACCCTTTTCACTTCAACTTCACAAGTGAGCTAGGATTCCAAAAGTGAGGAAAGAAAGACTTTCATGCTCCAACAACTTCTTCAAGCTACTTAGAAGACCCAATATAGGAGGTTTTTATTTTTGAATGGAAGAAAGTGAATTTTGATTTCTCTAGTGAAAGGCCGAGAGGGTCCTTTTGGTTTTTTTCAAGATTTTCTTGTTTTGGCTAATTTTCTGAGTATGAGAACATACTACATATATGTACATATATATATATACATAAGCATCCATACAAGAATTTGCCAAGTGTGGGTGGCCCACACAACACTTGGTCCAACCAAAACCCAACAAATTTCAAGTGGATCCCACAAAGAATCGTCAAGATCCTAGAGTTTTGAAAACTTCTACTTGGGTCGCCAAACTTTCCAATAATATTACTTTGGTCCCAAACTCTCCAATAATGCCACTTTAGTCCCGAATGTTCCAATAATACCATATTAATCCCAAATTTCATAATGAATCCAATGCACAAAAATACGAGTTCTAACATCCTCCCCCCTTATAGAACATTCATCCTCGAATGTTAAACCAGTCTTACGAACCACATGAACAACTTAAGGGGAGTTTTCCTTTCCATTTGCGCTCTAGCTTCCCAAGGGATCACCAATCCTAGTACTACTCTCGCCCAAGCACGCTTAACTTCAAAGTTCTAATGGGATCCGGTACGTTAGTGCTAATATGATCGCATCCAAGGATTTCACCTCAGCTATCACAATAATACATTCCACGTTCACAATTTACTTAGCAAGCAACAAAGTCCAGTAAAATATAGAATTACCTGTCCACTCAATACCTGTTTTCTCCAGGAGACATCACTGAAACCAAAACATTCTGTCAGATAGGGGTCATCCTACTAACACAACTCTATCGCATGATCTAAGATCAGAAAGAAGAGTAACATCCTAAATATCCTGTAGCCTCTTGTTTATAGATGTGGTGCATGACACACCTATCGCACAATCTAAGATTAGAACGAAAAGATAACATCCTAAATGTCCTGTAGCCTCATATTTATAGATGTGGTGCATGACACTCCGATAAACAAGACTCTACTAGACACGATCTGTGGACACTCCGAGGACAAACTGCTCTGATATCACTTCTGTCACGACCCAGCCCCCTAGGCCGTGACTAATGCCCAATTGGGCACCCAGACACAAATGCAAAGCCAGATTATAATAGATGTCTTATATTTTCTTTCAGAATACATAGCTAATCGTACAAATTGGGCACAACCCACATGTGTATGTATCCACAGACCTCTAAACAAAATCCATAGAATTATAGAATGGGACAGGTGCCCGTCATACCCCTGAACAAATATATATATATATATATATATATATATATATATATATATATATACATAAAGCAATAAATGAATGTACACATAAAAAACAGAAGTGGGCTCCGGAGTAGGGGAGCACTTCAAACCGCAGGAAGATGTCCTAAGATGATGAGTCACTAAACTGAGTGTCAGAACCTGCGGGCATGAAGGCAGCCCCCGAAGAAAAGGGGGTCAGTACGAAATATATACCGAGTATGTAACGCAGAATGTATAGAATGTAAATCTGAGTATTAATCGAAATAGAAGTATGGAACGCAAATGCATAACTAAGCATATAAAATATTTACTTTCAAAATTTAAATCATACACAACACCAGAAGGTTTCAAATCTCCAACACATATCAAATACAATATAAGTGAGCCAGGCGCTACGTATCGCCATCCCTGCACTCAGACATAACATATCACAACACAAAAGTAGTCTAGTGAGCCAGGCGCTACGTATCGCCATCCCTGCACTCAGACATAACATATCACAACACAAAAGTAGTCTAGTGAGCCAGGCGCTACATCTCACCATCCCTGCACTCACCCAACCATAGCATAATATGCAAGTGAGTCAGGCGCTACGTATCGTCGTCCCTGTACTCCCACTGTTAGACCCTGTATGTCTTTAATTGGACCAATTAGGAAAAGTTTGAGACCGGAGGTAGAATTTTGTAAAGTTTGAGTCTTAAAGACAATTAGGTGTTGCCCCACCTTAAATGGTGTTATATTCCAAGTGGTACAAGTGTGAGGGGTAGGGCCAAGATTTGGTCTATATAGGTATGTGATTACCTTATCTTGTGTTCCTTTTTTACACTTAGAAAAAAAAGAGATCAAGAACAAGCACATCAACTGATGCTCTCGGGTTAGGCACATAAAAAATTGAAAAAGAGCTCTAAAGCCGCTCAAGTTCATTAGTGCTCCAGCTATTCTCGAAGATTCATATGCGCTAAGTATTCTTATGCTCCAATCGTTATAAGCATTCGCTCCAAGTATTCTTGTGTAGAAGTTGTTGTTCACTCAAGCTCAAACTCATTCTTGAATCATATGCTCCAAGTGCAGTAGTTAATTCATAAATCCCTTGAATCTTGTGCGCCTAAAATGGATTGAAATCTCTCATGCCCTAATTGTCTAGGTTCTCAAATTATTTTGTCTAATTTGAAAGATTTTGTGCTTTCATGCTTCATGCCCTAATTTTATTTACTATTGAGATTTCTCAGAAAAATGTTTCAGTATTTGTTATTAATGCTTTTAATATATTCTGCTCTCTTATATAAATTTAAGTTACTGATCAGTTTAAAGTTGGTTAACATGGTCTTTGCTTTCAGTTGTTAAACTGGTGTAGTATTTGTTTTGATATGTCAAATGTAGAAAACTAGATTTTCAGAATTTTATGTATGTTTGACTATAGTTAGGCTTAATTAACTCTTATATGAACAAGTATCAATAACATTCTGCTTTTTCAAGTCGTCACTGAGAGGAACCAAACCTATTCAAGTTTTAGTCATTTATCCAGCTAGCTTATTATCTGTACAGGTTAAGACAATTGTTGAAACTAAAAAACAAGGTAGACAAATTGTTACAAAATTTCAAATCACTGATATTGTTTGTGCATGTAAGTTAAATTCTTAGTTGACAAAATACCTCGTCAATATCGCCTATGAGAGGTAATCTAGTTGAAATGAAGGAAGTATATACTTTACATGGTAACTAGTTTAACATTCAAATCAGGTACAACTGAGTTCTTCGGTATTTGATGGTTAATTTGTGCATTTCTACCATTATCAATAGTCCTGACTCTGAAGATTTGTTGTGGACAGTATGACAGCTCTGTAGTCTTTCCAGATCTGATTATGGACGTCAAGCTTTGTTAGTTCTGGTTCATTTTCCCGAGGCAATATTATTTAGAATCTACGAAGGGATCGTTGGGAAAGCATTTTGAAAAGCTTGTTCAGTGTGATGCTCGTCTTAACTTCTTGTGCCTAAATAACTTGTTATACCTAAAATTGTCATAAAATTTACTGGTTAGAATCTGGTTGGTTGGAGACAGTAAGTGGTTGTTTATTTTTACCATTTTAATTTGTTAGACATACTTGAGTTGCTCTTGAAGGCATGTGGATTTGTTGAAAAATATGTCAAAAAGGCATTGGACATCCAGAAGTATAAGTTGGATCGGCTTTGCATTGGGATTAGTTTGAAGAAGGGATTGAGGTATGTAAAGCATTCCGTTCTTTAGCATGACATAGATAAATGTAGACAACAATGTGAGTCTCGAAAGATCCCTATAAGAAGATAGTTATTTCATTCTAGCTTTTTGTACTCTTGTCAATTGTTATTCAGAGAGATAATCTTGAGAATTGTCCATTTATAAATGCTTGTCAGAAAGTATTTTTATCAAACACATTTATCTCAGATATAGTGATAGGATGAAGTGATGCCCAACAGAAAATTTCAGCACCCTTTGTATCCAAGTTACTAATCTTTCGAGCTAATCATTCAAGATATATTGTTAGGTTCGCAATAAAATTTCTGTTTGTTATAGTCATATGATTAAGTTTAGTATTGTTATGATTTTGCTATTGAACTGTATAATTTAGTAGCTCTTACAAATATTTTGCATAATTTGGTGCATATTCATATATAGACTATAAGTAATATAGTCAACACCGATATATAAGCACAGGAAAAGAGCTATATGTATTGTACCTAGTCTAAGAATATAAGGTTTGACCATTTAAGCGTAGGATTTCAGATGTTCTGTTATTAAAAAAGAAAGTTGATGCATAACTGGTAACATCTGGGACTAATTAGTGTTTGTATATGTTGATTACCATTAACCAATGCAACTTGGGCTTGAGTATGACTTATGTTTGTTCTTTGGTATTTCTATAAAAATTTATCATATTCTTGACTCTTGTTCCTTTGAAGTTCATCAATTGTAACAATAGGGAAAATTTAATAAGTTTTGAAAGAATTTATTTTCTAATAGTTTTAAAAGATATAAATGCCCGTAACTTTTGATAGAAAGCCCGAATTGCTTTGGAAACCATTTTAGAAATGCCTCGTAGAAATATGTATGATCTAGGTTGAGTATGTTCTCGGTAAGTTAGGTCAGTTCGGGGCTCCATCGACCATGGGACCAACGACACCCTTTTAAGAAAGTCTGGTAGCCTTGAAAAAATTTAGCATAGATATTGTTTTGAATTTTCCATATGAATATTTTACTTATGTTTGGGAATTATGATAATAATTTTATGCATATGATATACTCCGAAGTTAAGCTGTGTTTGACGGTGGGTACGGGGACGACGATACGTAACGCCTGGCTCACTTGTCCATTATGTGGTGTTTGATAATATGCTATGCTGGGTGAGTATGGGGACGGCGATACGTAATGCCCAACTCACATTGGCTACTTCTATATTATGATAGGTGTGTACGGGGATGACAATACGTAATGCCCGACTCACCTATGCTATTAATGTATAGGAGCGTGTGAGACAGGGACGACGATACGTAGTGCCTAGCTTACTTAAGCTATTTTTGTATGATGATATGTAAGACAGGGACGGCGATACGTAATGCCTGACTCACTTATCCTATGTTTGATATCTAACAGGTAAGCGACCAGATTTCCTGTGCCCTATGCATGGTTGGTATTTTGGAAAGTAGAAGTTTTGTGATTTGAATCTTGAAAGTAGACATTTTGATATTTTTAGACATATACTTGCTCTCTGTACTTTTGTTTCAGTTATCCCTAGGTTTCACATATTAGGAGTATGTCGGTATTTTTGATATATTTACCTTTATACTTTGGTCTTGTTTGCTATACAACTTTATGTTTTGTATCCTCTGCTTGCATATTCAGTACATATTTTGTACTGACCCCCCTTTCTTCAGGGCCTGCATTTCATACCCGCAGGTACTGATGTACAGGTAGGTAATCCCCCCAGCTTAGGATTCCCACTTGCTGCCTGAAGTGCTCCTTTTGTTTTGGATCCTACGCTTGGTATATACTCTTGTTTGTTATTTTACACATATGTTCATTTGAGGGTACGACAGGGCCCTGTCCTATCCTATGATTCTGTTTGTTTGGTTAGAGCTCTGTGGACGTCTATGTATGTGGGTAGTGCCAGATTATATGACTGTAGATGTATGATGTATATATTGAGCGGTTTTAACCGCCGTGGTGGCCTTGTCAGCTGTATGTATATGTATATGTTGTTTTGTTGGGTTTCTTTTCCTGTGTGTAGGGTATTTGGGTTAGTATATAAACAAAGGAAACTCTGCCAAAATTTATGTAGAAAAATAAGACTTCGGTATAATCTATCTTTGTATTTATGTCTGGATGCCCTAATCGGGCACTAGTCACAGCCCATGGATTGGGTCATGACACCCGCGCCAGTGAGTCAGGTGTTACATATCGCCATATCTCTATCTCACATACCATCATACAGAAATAGCATAAGTGAGCCAAGTGTTACATATCGCCATATCCCTGTCTCACATATCATTATACAGAAATAGCGTAAGTGAGCCAGGTGTTACGTATCGCCATATCCCTGTCTCACATATCATCATACAGAAATAGCATAAGTAAGCCAGGTGTTACATATCGTCATATCCCTGTCTCACATATCATCATACAGATATGGCGTAAGTGAGCCAGGTGTTACATATCGCCATATCCCTGTCTCACATATCATGCATCACAACATAAAATTAGCATAAGTGAGTCGGGCGCTACGTGTCACCGTCCCCATACCCACCCAGCGGTAGCATAGCACCAAACATCACATAACACACAAGTGAGCTGGGCGCTACGTACCGCCGTCCTCGAACTCACCGTCAAAAATAGCCTGATTATGGAGTATATCACAGAGCATAAAATCATCATCCTAAATCTACAAGACAAGTAAGATAGTCATACCTGAGATCGAAATAATTATTATTATATATTCTGTCAAAGGTGAGCTAAAATGCATACAAGGGCATCGCGGGACCCAAGGTCAATGAAGACCCAAATTGATCCAAATTACGGAGAACATACTTAACCTAGATCAAACAAACTTCTACAAGGCATTCCTAACGGTTTTCAAAGCGATTCGGGCTTTCTAACAAAAGTTACGGGAGTTTATACTTTTAAAACTATTAGAAAATAAAGTCTTTCAAACTTATCAAATTTTTCATATTCTTACCATTTATGAACTTCAAAGACACAAGAGTTAAGGATATGACTAATTTTCATAAGAATGTCAACGAACGAACATGAGACATATTTAAGCCTGAATTGCAAAGAAAAGGGATCTTTCAAGACTCATATCCTTATCTATATTTAACTAAGTCATGCCAAAGAACGGAATGCTTTACATACCTCAATTGCTTCTTCAAACTAATCAAAATTCAACCTAATTCAACTCAAGCTTCGGGATGCCCAACGTCGACAAATAATTCATAACCATGTTACACAATTAGCTAATAATTTCTTGGATGCAAAATTCTAAGTTATCTTTAAATTCTATGAAAAATTCGGGAGCATTTGCCCTTAATATAAGCCACCCCAAGAATCCATCTCGGCTCAAATTAATCAACAACAACAACCCAACAACATATACAATCATTTCCAATGCCATTATAACATCAACAACACTAAATACTATTATTTAATCACACTTCCAAAACTGGACCGCACACTAATATATACATTTAGATGATGTCCAAGCATTCTTATTCCTCCCAAGCATCATATTATACCAACCAAACATCAAATGCATATTTTCAACACAACATAACATTATACTACATACATAGACCCAATTCGGCCAATATGCTACCTATATATATACACATAGATAATTTCCAACACTTTCTTCACCCTACCAAGATCATATCCATAAACTCATGGTTCTAATACAATATAACACTATGTAACATATACCGACCTACATGACTCCAACATAAACATATACAACTCACTTTTAACATGCCATCTCAGTGAATCTTGATTTCTCTAGTGCAAGGCCGAGAGGGTCCTTTTGGTTTTTTTCAAGATTTTCTTATTTTGGCCAATTTTCTAACTATGAGAACATACTACATATATGTATATATATATACATAAGCATCCATACAAGAATTTTCCAAGTGTGGGTGGCCCACACCACACTTGGTCTAATTAAAACCCAACAAATTTCAAGTGGGTCCCATAAAGAATCTTTAAGACCCTAAGTTTTGAGAATTTTACTTGGATTTCAAACTTCAATAATGTTACTTTGGTCTCAAACTCTCCAATAATGCCACTTTAGTCTCAAATTTTCCAATAATGCCATATTAGTCCTAAATTTTGTAATGGTTCCAATGCATGAAAATACGGGTTTTAATAGTATAGTAGGAGGTATAGACCTCCGGTGGGATGGTTTGAATTGGGGAATCAGCTTTGATTAGCCGGGACTTGATAATGGAGGCTATGGAGAAACTTAAGTTGATTAGAGAAAGCTTGAAGATGGCACAAAGTCGCCAAAAGCCTTATTCAGATGCTAGAAAGAGGGATTTTGAATTCCAAGTTAGAGATTGGGTGTTTGTAAAAGTCTTACCTATGAAGGGAGTGATGCATTTTGGGAAAGATAAGTCCCCGGTATGTAGGGCCTTACGAAGTTATTGAATGGATTGGTGATATGGCACAGAGAGTGGAGCTACCCCAAATTTAAGCTCTATTCACCCAATCAGAGCATAAAATCATCATCCTAAATCTACAAGACAAGTAAGATAGTCATACCTGAGATAGATATAAATGCCCGTAACTTTTGATAGAAAGCCCGAATTGCTTTGGAAACCATTTTAGAATGCCTTTGGAGGGTATTGAGGTAGAGGAGAACTTGTTTTATGAGGAGGACCCCGTAGAAATTTTGGATAGACAAGTGAAATGGCTTCGTAATAAAGATACGGCTTCGGTGAAGGTGCTTTGGATGAACCAACATATGGAGAGTGTTAAATGGGAGGCAGAGTTGGACATGATGAAGTGGTATCCCCATCTTTTCCAATCTACTCGAGCTAAGGTATGAGGTTATTTCCTTCTCGTTAGTCCCAATACTTTTCTTCTTTACTCTCATGGTATTGCATATTTACATGTGCATTAGAATAGTTTGTATGATGTTTTGGAAGATTTTATTTTTGACATGAGATTTAATGGATTTTTAATTTCCATCGATGAAATATGCATGGTATCTTGTGTTTGAAAGTTTCATGTTCTCACCCAAGCCTTTCAAGCTTTGTTCTTGCATATTCAGGAATGAATATTCCTAAGGGGCAGATGATGTAATGACCTGGAATTTTCAAGCTTATTAATGTTGTTTAAGGACATCATGGTCCCCTATGCCAAGCCAAGTTCAAAGGGATTTCCGTTGGCTAAGTTCAACACAAGTACCGGTGGAAGGATCAATTTTAAAGGAGCATACCTTTTAGCACACTTGGAACTGGATGGCCCACAACATGTCAAATGAAATATTTTTGAGTTATCTTCATATTGCACTTAGTTGTACCTAATTCTAATGTCAGATGAAGGAGTTATGATCATTTTCATGAGCCCCTCCTATGTAGTGATGTCACATAGATAGTTTGACGGGTCGTGTGACCTTTGATGAACCTTTTGGTTGGGTTAGGCTGGAAAAGGGTCATTATTGGCCTAAGGAATGGGAATCCCTTTGATTTATCTTTATAACACACTTGGTTTCCACTCATTCCGATGTCAGATGAAGGAGTTACGATCGTTTTTGTGAGACCCTCTTGTGCAATAGTGACAAACGAACAGCTTGACAGGCAGTAATGCCTTTGATGGGCCATTTGAATTGCTTGGGGTTTGAAAGGGCCATTTTTGGCCTAAGGCATGTAACATGGCTAGTGACATGGGTCGTGTGCCTTGCCACTGACCATTTGGATGACTCATGGGGTGTAATAGAGAGGCAAGGTAGCATGGAAGGGAGTTTTGGCTAAGGGTAGTGCCACGGGCACCTTTGACGGGCCATGGAGGCTCAAAAATCTCATAAGCTTGAGTCGTGGGGTGACTTGGCAATATTTTCATGCCCAAGTATAGTGTAATGGACCATTAAACGGACCATGAAGCATCACACGACACGTGAAGTGGTCCATCAAAGTGACGAGACGTGAATTTTTTCTAAGTGTTCTCAACTCCTATTTTTTTCTATGTACCTTTTGATGGTCACTCCACATGACTTGTAGAGTGCCACCGGGCTAGTCAAACCTCCAGTGATAGCACACTTTGTCAAATTTTCCATTCATTTACTAATGGCATTTTTATAAATTTTAATTACTCTAATGACCTTTCTAGACTTGCAATGCCATCTTAACCTCACCAAAATACCTAAACCCTATTCAAAAGGATCAAACTCATTACTCTCATCTCAAATACACTCACAATTCTCTCAAGAGACTCTACTAAGACCCTAATACCAATTTCAAGAATACTCAAGAACAAGTTTAGATTCCAAGACCCACTTCCAAGCTCCCATTCTTTCTCAACTCAATTTCAAAGAACTTAAAATTTAAGGTATGTGCATTGATCCTTGATTTCTTCCAATCAACGAGATCCAAAATTATTTTCAAGAAAACCTAGATGGATTTTACTTACTTTAATTTGGAATTTTGAATATTATGATTCCTATAATTGTACTGATGCATGTGCAATGTTTATTTAATAATTTTAATGTGATTTAGACCATTATATGTGGATTTAATTTGAAGTTATGAAATTATAAGTATCCATGCTCCTTTTTTGAATTATTTATGCATGAGTGATTACATTATGGATTTAATTATGTTTCACTTCAATATCATACTAAAAATGTTGATTTTAGATTGAGTCTTAATTATCCATGTCATTCTTCATTGTTCATAGAGTATGCATGCATGTACATGGATTATGATGAGAAATTATGTTATAGGTTAAGCTCAATTTTATTTAGTGGTATGATTTTGATAAAATATTGGTTATGACAATATGGTGATCACATATACATCTTTGGTTTTTGGCTCTTTGAATGTTTTGGGTGCTTGCACTATTTTGTATATGAATGGGCTATCTATCTATCTATCTATATATATATATATATATATATATATATATATATGTCCCGCAAGGTGAAGTATGGTCTACCCTTGGAAAGTAGACCATCTCTTTACCGATGAGGGGATTTTATTGAGATTCCAAGTAATAACTTGCTTGGTATTACTCATGTCGGTTAAGGTAACATCCCCATTATATATGAGCATCATTTGCATTTCATGCATCATGAACTTCATAGCATCTTGTTATATTACTTTCCTTGATATTAATTTTTTTATATTATGTGTCGTTGTCATCTAACCTTGATATGCAGGTTCTGGTAAGTTACATGTATTGCACCCCGCATACTTAGTACATTCAAACGTACTAACGATACTTTTGATTTTACCAAGTAGGAACCACGGACCCAGATCATCCACCATTCGACGCTTAGCTTGGATTTAGTTTTTGCTTATAGTGGTGAGTCCTATCTTTCAAGGACAAACCACCATCCATCTATCTATGCTACCTTTTTTATTTTTTTGTACTTGAGGGTGAGCCTGGGGTATGTCTTGGCCCCTAACCCATCTATATAGAGGCATTGTTGGACACCTTGTAAATCTCTTTACAATATATGCTATGAGTTATGATTAAGTCCATGCTATGTATCTTGTTATCTTTGAGTAGTGATATGTGACTTGACCTTATGTTGATGGAAAGATCCTAAGTCCTGAATTGCCCCATAGTATGAGTCCTACGTACCTACCCCTTAGTATCTACGTGTTATGCGTTATGTGAACTCATGTTAACTATTTCCCTAAGGCATGTAACATGGCTAGTGACATGGGTCGTGTGCCTTGCCACTGACCATTTGGATGACTCATGGGGTGTAATAGAGAGGCAAGGTAGCATGGAAGGGAGTTTTGGCTAAGGGTAGTGCCACGGGCCATGATGCCCCCATAGCGTGAGTCCTACTTTCATATCCCTTAGAACTATGTGTTGATTGTTGATTACGCCTCCAAACTGATGATGCAATTTTTGGTATCTTATGGCTAGTTTGGGGACTCTTGGGTTCCCATATGTTAAAATTTGTAAAATTTATATTTATTATAAAATAAATTTATTTTGGTCAATTCAAATGTTTCTTTTACTTTTTTTTTAAATTATAAATAAGTGGAATAAGTTTAATGACGTGACATCGCGGGATTAGATATAAAGTATACATCATCGAGGTTGTATGTCATACATTTTGGTTACATGACAACTGTGCTTAAATGATTAAAAACGGGCTAGATGGAATGCATGTTTCTTTTTGAAAGTTGAAGTTCCAACTTGTGATTTGAAGCAAAGTTAAAGGGCTAATTAATGTATTGAGTCATTATTTAATCTTTGTGACAAATGTATTTTCCATCTCAAATTAATATCCTATGCACTAAAAATATTTGTAGAACTTTTACAATCCATAAACCTTTTCCATCAAAAAACCTATTGACACTAAATATCGAGTAATTTGGCTCAAAAATTATGTTATCAATGACACATTAACTTCATTACTATTACAATCAATAATTCACAACAAATCATTATATTTAAAAAAAATTTAATGTCTCATTCCAAAAATGTGTTTTTTTGTTTCCCAAGGCATGCCCGACAAGCCAAGGACTAACCCTCCGCGGATCTGAGCTCCATTTAAGGGTTTTTCATTGGCCAATTGGTTGCTGCATGCATAAGGTGATGATCGAACCCCAACACTTACTTAAACGACCTAGTGAGCTAACAACTAGGCAAAGCTAACAACTAGGACAACCAAGCTTGGTTCATTCAAAAAATGTGTGAAAATATAAAACTTGAAAAAAGCATGACAAATACAGGCGAGAAGCAAATGACTCAAACTAAATAGTAAAAATATATTAACATCTCTCACAATTTTAAGTAACAATTAGTTGTTTCTATGATAAGATATATCCATAGTACTACATAATTAAATTTTTAGACCCATAAATTAGAATAAGAAAATATTGCAAAATAGTTGAAATAAATGAACAGAAAGAATCACTACAACATTTTAGGTCTAAGGCTACACAAAATCTGAGCAACGCTTGTAAAGTGTTGCCTAAAATATTTTTGGTATGCTTTCAAAGTGTAGCCTTAATTTTTTGCTTATAGCAATAATAATATTGACAACATTTGAAAGCACATATTATGGTATAATTGACCATGCTTATTTATACATATGACTACACTTTTAAATTGTGCTATTTTAATAATTCTAAAATCAACACATTAGAAGTGTGGCCTTATGATAATTCAAAATATTTCACTAAGATACTGCATTCCCTCCAATGATTTTACTCTCCCTCCAACTTCTAATTGGCCAGAAAATTACTTATAAAAAAATAGTGGAGGAAAAAAAAAACACTTTATACAAAAAGTTTTTCCCCAAATCAGAAAACTCTCTCTGCTCATCCAAATCACCTACTCTAAGAACCTTAAACCCTAACCTTATGAAATCTTCAATTTACAATGATTGGTGTCACTCTACATTTTCCTAATCATTTGTCATCTTCGTTCAAAAAATTGGAGAAACAATTTGATGAATTTTGGAATTTTTTGGAGGAATCGTCCAATCTATGGGAGCCATTATGAGTTGCAGCAACGGAGATAAATTGAGTCTCTGAGCTCACACATATCATCCTCCTTCTTGTTTATAAATCTCAACCTATTGTTGGTATTTGAAAATCATAATTTATATGCTTACCTTTTTATTTATGTGATTTTGAAATATTAGATGTAATTTTAGTTCAAATAACCTTCACATGTTTAAAATTTCAATTTCATTATGTTATATACAGTTTAAACTCGGTGTCTATTTAAATCTGTCAAGTGTTCAAAATGGGTGTTGTAGATTGAGATTTGAAATGTTTATGCTTCATTTTGTTAGCTTTTAGATTATCTTTTCCTATGTATGAATGAGATGGAAGGACATCAACAAGTCAAGATTAAATATTTATCTGAAAGTGTGTAAATGTCTTAGAAATTCTCTATTTTCACATTGATTGATTGATGTTATTGGTGACGTGAGGGCATAAGACATTGCAACAACATGTCCAGTAAAATTCCACAAGTGGGGTCTGGATATGAGGGCATAAGACACTATACATTTAAAAATTATAAATGTGACACAATTAAAGTTCTGCATTCAAACCATTTGAAAGAGGCGAAATACCAGTGACAATGTTAACCTGGTTTTTTCAATTTAGAAGGGAAGTCTGTTTGGTTGCACTAAATCACAGGAAGTCTAACTAATTGGTCATTTTTCTCTGGTTTTCGTTTTCCCTTTGATTCATCGGAAGCATTTAATCTCAATAATAGCATCTACAAGTAAACAAATTATGGAGGTTTTGGATGCAAATGCTCTTAAAAGGGTGATTTAGAGGCTGAAACTTATAGAAATGATCAAAAGCTTCAAATAAAGACAATGACAGAGAATCAGTTGTATGAGACTGTTGAGTTTTATGAATCCATAATGTGCATATTATAAGCCCAGTTGGGATAAATTATTTGCGCATCTGATAAAAGTTTTACCGTCCATACTCTATAGACAAACCATTGTATATTTTTTTTATCGAGAACTATGAAGCTTATGTAAAAGAGCTGCTATAGAAAGAGATCTATAGACCCATATTTCTGAAATATATAAAAAAAATCAAGTGTTGAATGAAAATTATTCACTCATTTGACTCTCGTTTCGCATCCTACTTCAAATGTAATAGACAGACCATGTGTTAAGCCACAAGCAGAAGTTCACCCCCCAACTTACCCCGGTCAACCTCCATCTACTCAATCCTTTGACAACCCTATTAACTTTGGACTCCTGACACCTTTTCCTTTATCTACTATTGTATTTAGATCCATAAGTAATGGTACAACTGTCACGACCCAACCCCGTGGACCGTGACTAGTGCTCGGATTGGGCATCCAAACACAATCACAAAGCCGAGTTGCAAACAAATGACTTATAATTTTAAAAAAAATTGGGCAGAGCATTCTTTATTTCACGGACTATCCGAAAATGAGCCTGCACATTAGAATATACCAACAAAGGCCATACAGAGCCAACAAACAACATATATACATATACTGGCCGACAAGGTCGCCCAACATACCTATCATACAAATCTCATCGAACGGACTGGCATAATCCACCCACATATGTCCACAAACCTCTAAACATATTGATAGAATCATAGGATGGGACATGGCCCCGCAGTACCCTCGAATAAATACATACAAAGCAACAAGCGAGGGTATATACCAAAAATAGGCTCCGAAGTAGGGGGAGTACTCCAAACAGCAGAAGGGGTCCTAAGCTGGTGGATCACCAAACTGTACGTCAGTACTTGCAGGCATGAAATGCAACCCCCGAAGAAGGAGGGGTCAATACGAAATACGTACTGAGTATGCAGACCAGAATGTATAGAATATAAATCTAAGTAATAATCGAAACAAAGGTATGGAAGGCAAATACATATCAAAAAATATCAAAATGAATGTTTATTTTTCAAAATACAAATTATGCATAGGGCACAGGAACTATGGTCGCCCGCCCATCAATGGCGCCATAACACATCATCACACCAGAAAGTTTTAAATCTTCGAATCCCCATCATATATCACAACACAGAAATAGCATAAGTGAGTCAGGCATTACGTGTCGCCATCTCTGTACTCAGCATAACTCCGGAGTATATCATAATGCATAAAATTATTATCATAAATCCAAAACATAAGTAAAATAATCATATTTGAAATCGGAAGCATAATTATTACATATTCTTTCACAAGTTATTGAAATTGCATAAAAGGGCATTGTGGGGCCCACAAATGGATGGAGACCCGAGCTGGCCTAGCCTATGGAGAACATACTCATCCTAGATCATATAAACTCCTACGAGAATTTCAATATAATTAAAGCTTTTCTGTAAAAATTAAGGGCGTTAGTAGTTTTAGAATCGTTAAAGAATAAGTTCTTTTAAAACTAATCGGCTTCCATATACCCTTTGCAACTTATGAATTCCAAGAACATAAGGATCAATGTTATGACATATTAACACAAGAATACCAAGGACAAAATACGGATCATAAACATGCTTAGATTACGAGAATAGAGTTTCCTCGAGACTCGTATCATAGCCTATTTTAACTAAAGGAAAGTTGCTTTACACACCTCAAACCCTCTCCAGTATAATCCAAATGCAAGCTTAATCCAACTTACACTTCGGGTTGTCCAAGGTCTACAAACAAGTCATTAAATGCAAAACAATTAGCTAAAGACTTTTTGGACATTAAATTCTAAATTTGTCCTTAATTCTACTGAAATTTGGGCAGCATTTCCCCTAAAAATAGGCCACCCCGAACATTTAACTCGGCCAAATCAATCACCAACAATAACAACAACCAACCTGGCAACATTAACAACCAATCCAAAAGGCAATACAACAATAATAGCTCTCTTTTTTATCATTCAACAACATTCATAAATTCGATTCAACAGCTTACCTTTAAGCCAACATTGCTTACACACTCAAATACTAACCCGAATCCATACCAACAATATTTAAAGATATTCTAAAAAATTCACATAACACTTCTTACCTTTAGGCCAACATCAATGTTTATACATTCAAATACTAACCCGAGTCCATACCAACAATATTTAAAAGCATTATAAACAATTCACATAACATTTTCAACAATCTAAATTATTCTCCAATCTAGCCAAGAACATCCCCTAATCTGGAGAACCCCACTTGCCTTTATAAAGTCCCGATTCAATCAATTCTGAAGCTTTTCCCTATTTATGACTCTCCAATTCATCAAAATCTATTCAAATATAGCATCATAATTATATAATGAATCTAATGACACAAAAATTAACTAATTTAGGTGAAAAGGGTAAAATGGTCCAAAATTTTTGTCATCGCAAAAAGTCATCAGAATGTGGAACATTTTACATGAAAATGTTTCCCATGTGATAAGAAATCCAGTGGTGAACACCATTTCACAAATGGAGCTAATATGAGGAAGAAATCGCGTGTTAAAGTTTTCAGAATATATTAAAAATGCAATAGAAATTAGCAATTTCTACCTTAAACGATGCACCAAAATCAATTTCTGAAGCTCCCAAGTTGTTCATCTCAGAACATTATACAACCTAGCCTTTTGAATCACTCGAATCGGATCAAAATTTAGAGAGAAAATGGGGTTGGAGGTTGGGGGGAAAATCCAACGTTCTCCAGAGATTTTTGCAGCTTTAAGGTTCTGCAAACAGGGTCTGCCACGTCGCAGAATACTATTAGGCTAGATGGCCCCATCTTTTAATTTTCACCAACTGCTCAAACTTAACTTCAATGTTTCTGCCTCATCTGAAGTCAAACAAATACCGTCCATATATGAAATCTTATTGGAAGTAGCATTCCGAACTCAATGGTGTAGTTAAAATTTCCAACGGAGATCATTGTATGCCAATGTGGGTCCCATTTCTCAATATCAAAAACTATCGATAGCTCAAAAATACACTAAAGCCCCGGGACTAAATAAAAGGTCCTCCTAGCCCAAACTCAATGCTCTGAATGCAATGAAAATATCAGAATTTGCAATTGAGGATAATTAAGGATATATATGAGGGAGCCAGAACTCGGGTAAGAATGGTGGAAGGAGTTTCAGATTATTTTCCTGTTGAGATGGGACTCCATCAAGGATCTGTGTTGAGTTCTTTCTTGTTTGCCTTGGTGATGGATGAGCTGACGCAATCTATCCAGGAGGAGGTACCATGGTGTATGCTATTTACAGATAACATAGTACTAATTAATGAGACTTGCACTAAAGTTAACGATAGGTTGGAAGCATGGAGACATGCATTGGAGTCCAAAGGATTCAAATTGAGCAGGACCAAAACTGAATACTTGGAGTGCAAATTCAGTGTTGAGAGGGATAAAGCAAACTTTGATGTGAAGCTTGCCACTCAACCTATCCCAAAGAGAGAAAACTTTAAGTATCTGGGGTCCATTATCCAAGATAGTGGTGATATCGACAATGATGTCACATATCATATTGGAGCAGTATGGACTAAATGGAGGCTCACATCTGTTGTTTTGTGTGATAAAAAGATACCCCCTAAACTCAAAGGTAGGTTCTATAGAGTGGTGGTTAGACCATCTTTGCTGTATGGGGTGGAGTGTTGGCCAATCAAAACTACACATATCCAGAAGATGCATGTTGCAGAGATGAGGATGTTGAGATGGATGTGTGGTCTTTCCATGAGTGACAAGGTTAGGAATGAGACCATTCGGGAAAATCTAGAAGTGGCTCCGGTGGCTGATAAGATGAGGGAATCGAGATTGCGATGGTTTGGACATGTGCAGAGAAGGAGTATCGATACTCTTGCTAGGAGGTGCAAGAAGTTGGTTTTAGAAACTACTTGGAGGGGTAGAGGTAGACCGAAGAAGTACTGGGGGGAGGTGATCAGACA
>DF361149.1:4231-44755 GCA_000787875.1 Solanum virginianum | reverse complement strand
ATCTTTAGAGCAAACACCACTGCTGCTAATTCTAAGTCATGTGTTGGGTAGTTCCTCTCATGAACCTTTAACTGCCAATAAAGTTGAAACGACCTGACCTAGGGTCCTTGCAGTCACATGGCAAATGAGATACTCGAAGGCACCTCACCCAAGCCATCTCAAGTATCTTAAGCATTCATAGGCATTTAATAAAAGCAATTTGCAAAAAACTAAGGGACAGGGACTATGCGCCATTTAAGCAATGAAGCAACATTAAAAAGCAGTGGAAATAACTAACAATCATTTTTGTCCATAAGCATACCAACTACATCATCGACAGAAGAGACTGATAATGGTCGGTCTTCAAAAATAGAAAGGAATCCATAATAGTGCAACATAGAAAGTAAACACCTCAAAAAGGCTACAAATATATTATATCAAAATAAAAATAAGAACACTATAGAATCAAAATTTGAACTGTCATGACCCAAATCTAGGGACTAGACATAATACGGCGCCAGGGGAGCCCGAAGGGACCCCAAGCAAGCCTCTTAGCATATAATTATACATACTTGTTCGCGGAAGCAATAAAATAGTGTCAAAGAGTAGAAATAGGGATAATCGGGGCTAAGGGACATCATTCATATCATAACGACAAGAGTCAAGAGAGAGTCAATAATTATGACATTACACATGACATGTCCAAAACACCTCTAATATATAAATAAGAGTGGGGGCGAAGACAAGTAATCAGGCTCACCCTCATAGTCAACATTTACATAAAAGAAAGATAATTCTAGAACATAGTAAGAGATCATAAGCAACGTCCCCAGAGTGGAGGACTCACCATTAGCAGGGCTCCTGTTCCTAAATGGTGACATCATGCAGGATGCAATACAACAAGTGATAAGTACCATAATCAAAATGCATATTATAGGCAATGAATAAGCATATAGAAATATGGCATGTATGAATGATACTTGAAGTAAATCATGCTTATATAGAACATAATCCATGTGTAAAGAGAGACCACTTTAGTGCATATCCAAGGCCTACCACCTCCTTGGAGAGGTGCATAAGGTACAAACCCCTTCATGTGGTTGATGAGGTACAAACCCCCCAACGTGTTTGATGAGCTACAAACCCCCCAATGTGATTATCAAGGTACAAACCCCTTGACATAGTTGCATGGGCCTGCCACCTCCCGAGCGAGGCAATCGAGGTACAAACAGCTTAATAAGGTTACCCGAGCCTATAATCTCTCGAGTGAGGCTTGGTCATTTTCCCCACATCATAGAGATAATATCGCACCATGAGGCTCGTGGCATGCACCACGACATGTGGTGGTAATCATGGAGTCTTGCCTTGGTCCCACATCATATAGATAATATCATATATATATATATATATATATATATATATATATATATTCCTTTCATTATCAGATAGTTGTTCAACTCATAAGATATGCATTGAACCTTCAATTCCTCAAGAAAACTATAATCGGACATTTTATCGAACACTTAGTGAGTGTGTAGTGCTAATGTAAAGCCATGTAATCAAGAGTCAAATCATTCTAGAAAATTCAGTGTAAAACCATCAATAGATACTTGCTAACACCCTCAAGCAATATACATCAAAACTGTGCTAGAAAAATCAATGTAAAACCATCAATAGATACTTGGTAATACCTCAAGAAATATACATCAAAATCCTTCATTAGATCTCATATTAGATCTTAGATTCATAGCTCCAAACATGCTAAAACAGTCACAATTTCATGAAACCCCAACATAGTGTGCAATGAAATTCATAATACATGAGACCCATGAGTAAATCAACTTTAAATCATGCAATTTAGGGTAAAAAGAAGCTTGGGTATCATGGGTGGAAGGAACCCATGAAAGAACCCCATATACCTTAGTTTTGGAGGATAGCTTGATGAAGAATGGAGATGGAGACTTGAAGCTTAGATGAATTCCTTAAGATCCGGATGAGTTTGAGAATTGAAATTAGGAGCAAAATATTTGGCTAAGTTTGAATGAGTATTGGGGAATGTCTTAGATGATATGAGGGTGAAATATGGCAAAGTATAGGTACTTTCACATTTGGGAACACTTAGGCCCAAGACCTAAAAGCCTTAGACCGAACTTGAAACCTGGCACAAAATTACATAGTAGCACGCCAGGGGCGCGGATCGTCTCAAGAAATTACATTTTTCTGATTTTCAAATTTTGGTATGGTTGCTATTAAATCAGGGTTAGACCCATTGTTCACAAAATTTAAGGCCCTGAACAAGAATATGAAGACCGGACGAACCAAATCCATTTCACTAGGCAATTTTAACTCATAAGCTACTTTGCCAATCCTCATCATCACCTTATAAGGACCCACATATCTTGGGCTCAACTTGCCCTTTTTACCGAAACGAACTACACCCTTCATGGGTGACACTTTCAAGTAAACTCAATCACCAACTTTGAATTTATGATCCCTTCTCCTCACATCGGCATAGGACTTTTGGCGACTTTGGGCTGTCTTCAACCTTTTCCTAATTAACCTAACCTTCTCAAGAGCCTCCACAACTAGATCTGGTCCCAACAAAGCCACCTTACCAACTTCAAACCACCCAACCGGTGATCTACAACGTCTAAAGTCATGGATGTACAACCTAGCATACTCTTTAGCCCCATATATGGTCTTAATTGGTAAAAAGTGAGCTGCTTTTGTCATCCTATCAACCACAACCCAAATGGAATCAAAACCCTTCCGAGTCATGGGCAACCCAACTACAAAGTTCATATTAATCTCTTCCCACTTCCAAGTAGGAACCTCTATGTCTTGGGTTTGGCCACCCGGCCTTTGATATTCAGCTTTGACTTGTTGAACACTATGGCAATCGGACATAAATTTGACAATATCTTTCTTCGTGCCTCCCTAGCAATACACCTCTCTCAAATTTCTATACATTTTAGTAGACCTAGGGTGAATAGAATAGGAAGAACCATGAGCCTCATCAAGAATCCTCTCTCTCAAGTAATCAACACAAGGCACACACAACCAAACTTGGTATCTAAGTGTACCATCTCCCTTTTGGGATAAAACCTCTACTTTCTCATCACCAACCAAGGCCTTCAATTCTAACATGGAAGGATAAAGGTCTTGCTTAGCTTTCACCTCCTCAACCAATGAAGACTTAGAACTATCAACAACACAACACCACCATTATCCACCTCTTCCAACCCATCTCCAAATTTAGCCAACCGATGGACCTCCCTAGCAACCTCCTAATCACCACCATCAACATGAGCTAGGCTACCCATAAACACCCTACTCAAAGTATCTCCCACAACATTAGCCTTACCCGGATGATAATGCACACTCATATCATAGTCCTTAAGAAGTTCTAACCATCTCCTTTGCCTCAAGTTAAGGTCTTTCTGAGTAAAGACATATTGGAGACTTATGATTGGTGAACATATCAACATGCACCTAATACAAGTAATGACGCCAAATCTTTAATTGAAATACCAAGACAGCTAGTTCAATATCATGAGTAGGATAATTTTTTTCATACACTTTGAGTTGTCTAGATGCATAGGCTATCACATTATCATTTTACATTAGAACACAACCCAAACCAACTCTAGAAGCATCATAATACACAACAAATCCCTCTAGCCATACTGGTAGTGACAAAATAAGAGCGGACACAAGCTTATCTTTCAATGTTTGGAAGTTCCTCTCATACTCATCGGTCTATACAAACTTAGCTTTCTTTTGAGTCAATTTAGTTATGGGAGAGAATATAGAAGAGAACCCATTCACAAATCTCCGATACTAACCGACTAAGCCTAAGAAGCTCCTAATATCCAACGTGGTCAATGGTCTAGGAAAATTTCTAATCACATCCATCTTTTTAGAATCTACCTTAATACCATCCCCCGACACCACATTACCTAGGAAGGAAACTTTTTTAAACCAAAATTCGCACTTCTCATATTTAGCATACAACTTCTCCACCCTCAATCTTTACAACACTACCCTCAAATGAGCCACATGCTCCTCCTCACTATGAGAATAGATCAAAATATCATCAATGAAAACCACAACAAATGAATCAAGTAGGGTTTAAGACCTTATTCATAAGGTCCACGAAGATGGCCGGTGCATTGGTCAACCCAAAAGACATCACAACAAACTCATAATGTCCATAACTAGTCTGGAAGGTCGTCTTGGGAATATCACACTCCTTCACCTTCACTTGATGATACTTGAACCAAAGATTAATCTTAGAGAAATGGCTAGACACTTGCAATTGGTCAAACAAATAATACATTCTTGGAAAAGATACATATTCTTGATGGTGACCCTATTAGGTTGTCGGTAGTCAATACAAATTCTAAGGGACCCATCCTTCTTTTTCACAAACAACACTAGTGCACCCAAAGGTGATTGGCTAGGCCTAATAAATCCCTTCTCCAACAAGTCCCTCAGTTGTTCCTTCAACTCATTCAACTCCGTCGGGGCCATACAGTAAGGGGGAATAGAAATAGGTTGAGTATCGGGAAGGAGATCTATACAAAAATCTATTTCCCTTTTGGGAGAAACACCAGGGAGCTCATTTGGAAGACATTAAGGAACTTATTTACAACTGAAACTGACTCTATGGGAAGGACGTTGGACTCCACATCCTAACCCTCACAAGATGGTAAAGACATCACTTAGAGATCAACTTACGGGCTTTAATGCAAGAGATAAATCTACCTTTGACCACCACATCATGACTCTCCCACTCAAGGATGGCTTTATTGGGAATTGGAACTTGACCCTACGGGTTCTACAATCAATAGAGGCATAGTACGCATGGAACCAATCCATCCCAAGAATAACATCAAAATCAACCATATCTAACTCAACAAGATCACAAGGCAACATTTTATGCAAGATGCAAATGGGATAATTTCTATAGACCATCCTAGCAACAATATATGCACTAATAGGAGTAGATACCTCATAAGACTCACACAATAACTTGGGGTCAACATGGAACATTTTGGCAACAATGGGGGTAACAAAAGAAAAAGTGGCACCCAGATCAATCAATGCATACACATCAAAATCAAAGACTTTTAGCATACCGGTGATGATATCGGGAACCTCTTCAACCCCTTGCCTCCCTTGGAGTGCATAAAACCGAGTATGCCTTGGGGTACCACCTTGTTGACCACCTCTCCCCAAAGAAACTGCATTAGCACCTTGTGGATGAACCCCCTTACCCCTATTGCGATTTCGAGGGCAATCCATCACCTTATGCCCAACTTCCCCATAGCCATAATACGCATTTTTGTCCCTCAAGCATGGGCACTATGAGCCCTACACCATTTTGGACACCCACCATTAGGAACTACACATCCAACACCTTGGGCCCTTGGAAATTTATTGGCAACCCTCTTATGAGAAGACCCTTGGCCTTGATGGAATTCGCCACCCTTCCAACTTTGGAACTTTCCGTTAAAACCAGCCCTCATGGCCTCTCCTCTTCATCAATTTCTCCTCCTCTATTTGTTCAGTATAGGTCATCAAATGTGACAAGTCCATGTCACTAATCAACATAGCAGATCAGCATTCTTCACTCACTAAGTCAGAATCACCCATCACAAATTTATTTATCCTAGATCTAAAGTCGGCCACCGAGCGCGGAGTATAACTTGATAGTTGGTTGAACTTGAGGGAATACTCCCTCACACTAATAGTCCCTTATCTCAAATTCATAAATTCCAATAATTTGGCTTCCCTAAGTTCAAGAGGGAAGAATCAGTTAAGGAAGGCCGCCTTGAACTTCTCCCAAAGTACCACATTATTGACTCTTTTCTCCTCTTTCCATTGATTGTACCAGATTTATGCTACCCCTTTGAGTTGGTAGGCCGCAAACTCTGCCTTATCCTCCAATCTCACACCCATGATAGCCAAAATCTTATAGACCTCATCAATGAACTCTTGAGGGTTCTCACTCACCTTTGACCCATGGAATTCTGAGGGATTCATCCTCATGAAATCTCTCATCTGAGATACTAGTGTAGGAGCACGAGGGGCTTGGGCCCCTTGGTTGGCTTGGTTAGCCATAACTTATGTAAGCAAAGTGAGAGCATCCCGAAGCTCTCAATTGTTCGATTGTTCCTCGATTGTGTGGGCTCTTCTTCCTCTTATGTTAGGCATGATCTAGCATAGCAAAGGATAATTGTTAACGAGGGAAAAACCTTACTTCAACTTCTATAGCACGACGTAGAGTAAGAAGAAGGGAAACATTTCCTAAATACCTCATAGCCTCTAGCTCATAGTTATGGTGCCCAACACAACTATGAACAAGATTCTAATCGACGCAGTGTGTTAGACTCTAAGGATTTAACAACCTAGTGCTTTAATACCAAGTTTTTCATGACCCAAGCCTAGGGCCTAGACGTGACACGGTACAAGAGAAACCCGAAAGGACCCCAAGCAAGCCTCTTAGTACATCATTACACATCTTTGATCGGGGAAGCAATAAAATAGCATCAAAGAGTAGAAATAGGGATAATCGGGGCTAAGGGATATTATCCATATCATAATAACAAGAGTCAAGAGAGAGTCAATGATTATGACATTACATATAAAATGTACAACAATATCTCTGATACATAGATAAGAGTAGAGGCCAAGATAAGTAACCGGGCTCACCCTCATAGTCAACATTTACATAAAAGAAAGGTAATTCTAGAACATAATAAGAGATCATAAGCAATGTCCCTGGAATGGAGGACCCATAAACAAGCTTGAGTGAATTTGTACTAGCCACGTGGATGAAGATGCTCAAGCGAGGCTCTGATTCCTACATAGTGACATCATGTAGGCACAGAGTATGTGTTAGTACGTTTAAATATAGTAAGTATGTAGGATGCAATACAACAAGTGATAAGTACCATAATCAAAATGCATATCATAGGCAATGAATAAGAATATAGCAATATGGCATGTATAAATGATACTTGAAGTAAAATCATACTTATATAGAACATAATTCATATGAAAGGAGAGACCACTTTAGTGCATATCCAAGGCCTACCACCTCCTTGGAAAGGCGCATGAGGTACAAACCCCTTCATGTGGTTGATGAGATACAAGCCCCCCTAACAAGATTGATGAGGTACAAACCCCCTAATGTGGTTATATAGGTACAAACCCCTTGACATGGTTGCACGGGCCTACCACCTCCCAAGCGAGGCGATCGAGGTACAAACCCCTCAACAAGGTTACCTTGGGCTACAACCTCCCGAGTGAGGCTTGGTCATTTTCCCCATATCATAGGGGTAATATCATATACATACATTCCTTTCATTATCATATAGTTATTCAACTCATAAGACATGCATTGAACCTTCAATTCTTCAAGAAACCATAACTGGACATTTTATCAAACACTTGGTGGTGTGTAATGCTAGTGTAAAACCTTGTAATTCAAGAGTTAAATCATGCTAGAAAATTTAGTGTAAAACCATCAATAGATACTTGGTAACACCCTCAAGCAATATATATCAAAATGCTTCTTCAGATCTCATATTATATCTTAGATTCATAGCTCCAGACATGCTAAAACAATCACAATTTCATGAAACCCCAACATAGTATGCAGTGAAATTCATAATACATAAGATCCATGATTAAATCAAATTTAAATGATGCAAATTTAGGTAAAATAAAGCTTGGGTATCATGGGTGAAAGGAGCCTAAGAAAGAATCCACATACCTTGACTTTGGAGAATCCTTGAAGAATATTGGAGATGGAGACTTGAAGCTTGGATGAGTTCCTTAAGATCGGGATGAGCTTTGGGAGTTGCTTTTAGGAGTGAAATATTTGGCTAAGTGTTTGAGTGAGTATTGTGGAATGTCTTGTATGCTATGAGGGTGAAATATGGCTAAGTATAGGTATTTTCATGTTTGGGAGGACTTGTGCCCAAGATCCAAAAGCCTTGGACCGAGATTTGAATCACTGGCAACAAAATACACAGGTCCTCATTTGGTCTGCGATGTGGACCTGTCATAGAGGCAAGATTTACACAGGTCCACGTCTGCTGCATGTCGCGGTACGATCACGAATCGATTCTGGAAATTGAAATTTTAGGAAAATGAAATTGCAATTTGTTTGCTCTAAAATTGGGGTTAGATCCATTTCCGACAACACGTACTACTTACTGGAATTCAATTTTTAGAAATACAAAATTGCGATTTGTTTGCTCTAAAATTGGGGTTAGATCCATTTCCCACTCAATTTGACCCCCTGAATAAGAATATGTAGTTGGATTTTTGATATCACACACAACTTTTGAGATATATGGAAATTACGACTCCAGGCACTTTTGATGTACATTTTCTGGCACTTTTTTGGATCATTTCAATATCTCCCCCTTGGGAACTTTCATCCCCGAATGTAAATGAAATGTATATAAGAGAAGTAAATAAGATAATTTTATCCCACACAAGAATGCAACAATGCACTTAAACATCATTTCAAAAATCTCCATATAAGTGGCAAAATCACCATGAAATTTTCAACGTAAACATGAATGCATGCAAATGACATATGGGCTGAAACATAAGACTTGAAATCACATAGGGGACTTAGAATTAGTACCTTAGGCTTGATAGAATGTAAGAGATAGGGATATTACTTTTGCATGTCTGTTTCGGCCTCCTATGTAGCATTTTCGACTTGTTGATTCCTCCAAATGACCTTAAGGGAAGCCACATTATTGTTCCTCAAACTCTTCACTTTTCTATCAAAAATGTCTACTGGAACCTCTTCATAAGTCAAGTTATCTTCAACAACACCCACAACATATAATGGGACAATACCATTAGGGTCACCCACACATTTCCTTAACATGGATACACGAAAGACTAGATGAACTAAGTCTATTTCACTAGTCAACTCCCACTCATAGGCTACCTTACCAATCCTTCTCAATATACTATAAGGACCCATATATCTTGGACTCAATTTACACTTTTTACCAAAATAAACCACACCCTTCATGGGTGATACCTTCAAATAGACCCAATCATCAAGTTTAAATTCAAGATCCCTTCTCCTCATATCGACATAGGACTTTTGACAATATTGGGCTATTTTCAACCATTTCTTAATCAACCTTACCTTCTTTATAGGCTCCATGACAAGATCCGAATCCAACAAAGCCATTTCCCCTACCTCAAACCATCCAACCGAGGACCTATAATGTCTACCATAGAAAGCCTCAAAAGGATCCATACCAATACTAGAATGATAGCTATTATTGTAAGCCAACTCAATCTATGGAAGATGATCATCCCAACTACCCTTAAACTCCAAAACATAAGCTCTAAACATATTCTCAAGAGTTTGGATAGTTCTTTCGGCATGACCATCCATTTGAGGGTGAAAGGCCGTACTAAGCTTTACGTTGGTATCTAGACCTCTTTGGAAGGAACTCGAAAAGTGAGAAGTGAATTGAGTATTGTGATACGATATGATAGACAAAGGCACCCCATGTAATCTAACAAACTCATAAATGTGCAACCTAGCATAGTCTTTCACCCCATACGTAGTCTTAACTGGGAGGAAATGAGCCGACTTTGTCATTCTATCAACCACAACCCAAATAGAATCAAATCCCTTTCTAGTCTTAGGTAACCTAACCAAAAAATCCATGTTAATTTCCTCGCACTTCCAAGTAGGAATCTCTATATCTTGGGTTAGGCCACCCGACCTTTGATGTTTGACTTTGACTTATTGGCAATTATGGCAACCGGAAACAAACTTAGCAATTTCCCTCTTCATACCACCCCACCAAAACACTTCCCTCAAATTCCTATTCATCTTTGTAGAACCAGGGTGAATGAAATAGGAAGAATTATAAGCCTCATGAAGAATCCTCTTTCTCAAGTCATCCACACTAGGCACACACAACCTACCTTGGTACCTAAGGGCACTATCTCCACATTGGGAGAAAATCTCCACCTTGCCTTCTCTCAACAAGGCCTTCAATTCTAACAAGGAGGGGTCAAGATCTTGCTTTGCTTTTACCTAATCAACCAAGAAAGATTTTGAACCATTAACAACCACAATACCATAACAATTATCCACCTCTTCTAACCTAGCCCTCAAACTAGTAAATTAATGGACCTCTATAGCCACATCTTTTCCCCCATCATCAACATGAGCTAAGCTACCCATAGACACCCTACTCAAAGCATTGGACACAACATTAGCCTTACAGGGGTGATAATGCGCACTCATATCATAATCATTAAGAAGCTCTAACCACCTTCGTTGCATCAAGTTGAGATATTTTTGCGTGAACACATATTATAGACTTTTATGATCAGTGAACACATCAACATGCACCCTATAAAAATAATGACACCAAATTTTCAAAGCAAATACCAAGGCGGCGAATTCAAGATCATGGGTAAGGTAGTTGTATTCATGCACCTTGAGTTGTCTAGAAGCATAAGCTATCACCTTACCATTTTGCATCAAAACACAACCCAAACAAATTCATGAGTCATCACAATACACAACGAACCCTTCCAACCCTTCTGGTAGAGACAAGATAGGAGCGGAGACAAGCTTATCCTTTAAGGTTTGGAAACTCTTTTAACACTCATTGGCCCAGAAAAAATTTGCCTTCTTCTGAGTCAACTTAGTCATGAGAGAAGCAATAGAAGAGAACCTATTCACAAACCTCCATTAGTAACTCGCTAAGCCCAAGAAACTCCTAATATCCGATGGAGTCAAAGGTCTAGGTCAATTTGTAGTCACTTCCATCTTTCTAGGATCCACCTTAATACCATCCCCCCACACCACATGACCTAGAAAGGCAACTTCTTTCAACAAAAATTCATATTTCTCATACTTAGCATACAACTTCTCTTCCCTCAATTTTGTAGAACTACCCTCAAATAACCCACATGCTCCTCCTCACTATGGGAATAGATCAAAATATCATTAATGAAAACCACCACAAACAAATCAAGGTAGGCTTTAAAGACCATATTCATAAGATCCATGAATATAGCCGGTGTATTGGCCAACCCAAAAGACATAACAACAAACTCATAATGCGCATACTTAGTTCGGAAGGCCATCTTGGGAAAGTCACACTCCCTCACCTTCAGTAACCACGGATTCATAATGCCCATACCTAGTCCGAAAAGTCATCTTGGGAATGTCACACTCCCTCACCTTCACTTGGTGATACCCGGACCAAAGATCAATCTTAGAGAAGTGACTAGCCCCTTGAAGTTGGTTAAATAGATCATCAATCCTTGGTAGAAGATACTTATTCTTTCTGGTGACCGTATTAAGTTTTCGGTAGTCAATCCACATTCTAAGAGAACCAACTTTCTTTTTCATAAACAACACTGGTGTACCCCAAGGTGAATGGCTAGGCCTAATAAAATCCTTCTCTTATAAATCCCTTAGTTGCTCCTTCAACTCCTTTAACTCTACCAGGCCCATACAATAAGGGAAAAAGAAATGGGTTGAGTATTAGGGAGAAGGTCTATACCAAAGTCTATTTCCCTTGTGAGAGGAACACCAGGAAGGTCACTAGGAAAGACATCAAGAAACTCATTTACCACCGGAGCCGACTCTATAGGGAGGACTTTGGACTCAATATCCCTAACCCTCACAAGATGTAGAGACACCCCTTAGAGATCAACTTTTGGACTTTAATGCAAGACATGAACCTACCCTTGACCACCACATCATGACTCTCCCACTTAAGGATGGGTTCATTTGAGAATTGGAATTTGACCCTACAGGTTATACAATCAATAGAGGCATAATAAGCATGCAACCAATCCATCCCAAGATTAATATCAAAATCCATCATATCCAAGTCAATAAGATCACAAGGAAATATTTTATGCAAGATGCAGATGGGATAATTTTTGTAGACTTTTTAGCAACAATAGATACACCAACGGGAGTAAACACCTTATAAGACTCAAACAACAATTTGGGTTAAACATGAAACATTTTGGCAACGAAAGGAGTAATAAAAGAAAGAGTAGCACCGGGTCTATCAATGCATACATATCAAAATCAATGACTTTTAATATACTAATGATGATATCAGGCAGCTTATCTACCCCTTGACTCCCTTGAAGAGCATAAAACCGATTGTGCCTTGGGGCACCACCTTGTTTGCCTCCTCTCCCCAAAGGAACTGCATTTGTACCCCGGCCTTGTGGATGAATATCTTTACCCTTGTTCAGGTTATGAGGGCAATCTATCACCTTATGCCCTACCTCCCCACACCTATAACAAGTACTAGTATAGCTCAAGCATGGGCCACTATGACCCTTATTACATTTTGGACACATAACATTAGGCACCACACCACCATCACCTTGGGCCCTTGGATAGTCATTGGCAAACCTTCTATTAGGAGCATGTGAGGACCCTTCGCTTTGATAAAACTAGTCACCTTTGGGACTTTGGAACCTACCATCAAGACCTCTTAGCCTTATTACCCCCTTTCTTTCTCAACTTCTTCCCCTCTAATTGTTCAGCTTAAGTCATAAGGCGGGATAAGTCTATGTCACCTCTTAACATGGTGGCACGAGATTTTTGATTCACCAAATCAAATACACTCATCACAAACTTGTTCATTCTAAACCTCGAGTCGACAACCAAATGTGGAGCATATTTAGAGAGTTGGTTGAACTTAAGGGGATACCCACTCACACTCATAGATCCTTGCTTCAAATTCATGTACTCCATTATTTTAGCCTCCCTAAGCTCAAGAAGGAAGAACCAGTTGAGGAAAGCCTCCTTAAACTCCTCCCAAAGGATCACATTATTGTTCCCCTTCTCCTCCTTCTATTAAGTATACAATATTTAGACCGCCCACTTGAGTTGGTAAGCCGCCAACTCCGCCTTCTCTTTCGATCTAACACCCATAACAACCAACACTTTATACACCTCAACCTCAAATTCTTGAGGGTCATCAACCACTTTAGACCCATAGAACTCCGATAGGTTCATCCTCATAAAGTTCCTTAGCCAAGATGATGGAGTAAAAGCATGAAGGGCTTAGGGCCCTTGATTGATTTGATTAGCCATGGCTTGAGCTAGTATGGTCAGAGCATCACGGAGCTCTCCATGAGCCAGTTGTTCTTCGGGAGTGCGGGTTCTTCTTTCTCTTATGTTAGGCATGATCTAGAAATGGAAAAGAACATTCGTTAGAGGGGAAACCTTACCTAACTTCTATAGCATGACATAGATGATGAAGAAGGAAAACGTTTCTTAAAATATCTCATAGCCTTTTACTCATAGTTATAGTGCACAATGCAACCATGAATAAGACTCTAATCGACCCGGTATGTTGGATACCGAGGATGATTAATAACCTAGTGTTCTAATACCAAGTTTGTCATGACCCAAGCCTAGGGCCTCGATGTAACATGACGAATGAGGAACCTGAAGGGACCCCAAGCAAGACTCTTAATATATCATTACACATCCTTGGTCCCAAAAGCATTTGAATAACAACAAGAGCATATAACAATGATAAAGGGCTAAGGGAAGTCGTTCATATCATAAAATATCAGAAGACAAAGAGAGTCAAAGCTCATAGCATCATTATATAACATGTCCAACAATACTTCTGAACTTAGAATTTTGCGGGGGTCAAGACATCTTTCCGAGCTCATCCTCATAGTCAAAAGTATACAATAAGATAGAGAGAGCCTTTACATAACACAAGATAAAAAGATATTATCGTCAGAGTGGAGGACTCACCAAACTTGCTTCAAGAGATAGTACTAGCCACGTAGAGGAGGGGGATGATCAAGAGGAGCTCCAGTTCCTACATGGTAACCTCATGTAGGCATAGATACGTTAGTAGATTTGAATGTACTAAGTATGCAGGATGCAATGCAACAAGAGTAGGTAACATAGTCAAAATGCATAATGATAAGCAATAGATAACATAACAACAATATGGCATATATGATCAATGCTTAAGTAATCATGCTTATATAAAACATATTACATGTGTAGTAAAAGACCATCATATTAGAGACCAAGGCCTACCACCCTCTTGGTGAGGCAAGAGGTATAAAACCCCTAACATAGTTGCACGGGCCTACCACCCCCCGAGTGAGGCAATTCAGGTAAAAGCCCCCTAACATGGTTTTTCGTGCCTACCACCCCCTGAGTGAGGCGATTGAGGTATACACCCCCCAACATGGTAGTTCGAGCCTACCACCCTCCGAATAAGGCATGGTCAACTTGCAACACTATATATATTATTCATGAAATCAATATGTATATACATTTCTTTCATCATTATAAAGTAATTCAAGTCACAGGTCATGAAATAGATCATCAATAGCTCAAGAATCCAAAATCAGACATTTTATCAAAGACTTGTTAGGTATGTAATGCTAGTGAAAAATGATACAATTCAAGTATGAAGTCATCAAGAAAAAAATGAATTAAATCAACCCACCAACACTTGATAATACTCTCATGCAATATACATCAAAACCCATTATCAAATCACAAGATAAATCATCTTGAAGTAAATCAACCCACCAATACTTGCTAATACCCTTATGCAATATACATCAAAACCGTTCATCAAATCTCAAGATATATCATAGATTTATAGCTCAAAACATGCTTAAATAGTCACACTTTTATGAAACCCCAACATAGTTGATAGTCAAATTCATAATAAGTAAGACCCATATTCGAATCAACATAGAAATATATAATTTACATAAAAGGGAAGCTTGGGTACAATGGGTGAAAGGACTCAATGGTTGAAACCCGCATACCTCAACTTTGGAGACTTTCTTGATAAAGATTGAGATAAGAACTTGAAGCTTAATTGAATTTCTTGAATCCAAAAATGAGTTTGGGACACTTGATTTCGAGTGAAATATTTGTCTAAATGTTTGAGAGGGTTTTGGGGATTGTCTTGTATAATATAAGGTTGAAAAATGACTAAGTATAGGTGTTTTTACGTATGGGAAGACTTAGGCCCAAAATCCAAAGGCCTTGAACTGAACAAGAAATAATAGATAAAAAAAACACTGATTTGCGCCCTGGCCGTGTCGCGCCAGGGGCGCAGATTGTCCTTGGAATTTCAAAATTATGGAATTTCAAATTTTGATACGGTTGCTTTAAAATTTAGTTTAGACCCATTACCCACTTAATTTTTCCTCCTGATCATGAATATGAAGTCAGATTTTTGATATCACGAACAAATTTTGAGATATATAAAAATTATGATTTCTGGCACTTTCGAGGCACATTTTTGGGCACTTTTTTGGGGTCATTTCAGCCGTGTCACATCTAGGACCGAGGCTTAGGTCGTGAAATACACGAACATATATTTCAAGCTTACTCTATGAATTGGTTTTATCTCTTGAGACTATGCATGATTTGATCTATGAAACCATGATCTATTATGAGCTTTTGTGATGGATTTTAAGAAACTCTAGATGAGAGTTTTACTATCATATTGGTGGGTTGAATTGCATTGAGTTTACTCATCTTTTTTGACTCTTGAATTGTGTGATTTTGAACAAGTATCATGAATCCACCATGTATTTTATAAAATGATAAGACAAGAATTCTCAAGTTATTGATGATCTATTACATGATTTAAAGTCAAGTAATTTTATGATGATTAAGGGCTTTCAAGCATGTATTGAATTCATTAAAAGTATCTATGATTTTACAAATATCAAGTTAAGCTCTATTTCAAGATTTTATCTCATGTGAGCCATTCATGTTAAAGCAAGTGTTCATGTATGATTATGATCTATTATCATATTCACGTTAGGTTCACTAGTAGAGGTCAAGCATGTTTATGAGCTACTCAAGTCATGTTCTTACAAGATATTCATATTATGATTAAAGTATGATTATATCAAGTATTCTGTGGGATTTGACTTAGCACCAAATGAGGTTTAAGATGGGGGCTTGACTCAAGGGGTCCTTATATAGTCTCTAAACTATGTACCACCATAAGATTATGATTTTTACTCTTGGTATACTAGTGGATCCATCTAGTTTCATGTTTATCATGTTTTGGCTTGCCTTGGTAAGTAGACCAGACTTCGCTGCATGGGTTTCATACCTGGTCACTTGAACGAGGGGGTGTCAGGCCTCGGAGTCCAAGTTGTAGCTATTTGGTCTATGTCGGTTAAGGGAACTTCCCATATAGGTATGGTATACTATGAAAGTTGAATGATTTACAAGCATATTTTAATACAAGAATTGATCATGCAAGCCATATTGAGATTATATTTATCCATACGTATGATTATGCATTTTGACTATATTGGCATATGTCTTGTTGCATTACATCCCGCATACTTAGTATATTTAAATGTACTAATGCATAGACATGATATTACTATGTAGGGACCAGAGTTCCTTTTGATAATCCTCCACGTGGCTAGTTTAGTACTTCAAAGATAAGCGTTGGTGAGTCCTCAAGTCCGAGGACACTATCTACATCACTCTTCCTATTTTGAGACATCCTTATGTTGAACACATGTTATTATGATGGTGAGCCTGGAAAGTGTCTTGGCCCCCGCTCCTTCCAAGTTAGAGGTGTTGTTGGATATTATGATGTATTTATGCTATGAGCTTGACTCTTTTAGGCCTTAATGATTATCAAAGATTTCCCTTAGTGCCGCTTCACTTTTTATTTAAATCACTTGTTGTTGATTAACAAAGGATGTGTGAATGATATGCTATGAGGTTTGTTTGGGGTCCCATAAGATTCCCCATTTGCCGTGTCACATCAGGCCCCAGGGTCGGGTCATGATAAAGGCTACCACAAAGTAAATTGGCACCGATGTTGGGAAAATTTGACTACAACTCATACAATTGTCAAAAGGGCTATCAAACTTGCTTAGAATATAAAAAAACACTGATGCCATATCTACAACTCTGACGAACCTCTTCGAGAACATGAAGAGTAACCTTAGGGCCTAGACGTGACACAATGAGTAAGAAGTCCAAAGATAACCCAAACAAGCCTCTTGATGGTAACATGCACACATCCTTGGTTATGGAAGAAAAACAATCAATCTAGAGTTGAATAAATAAAAGCGGAAATGGGACTAAGGCGAGTCATTGAAAATCATAAAAATATGAGAAGAGTCATACAAATAGAGTATCCAACAATACCTCTACTTTAGAATGGAGTGGGGGACAAGACACTCCCTGGGCTCACCCTCATAATAATAAGTATTCAACTTAAAGAAGGAACCTCAACATAACATGAATAAAATAAGCTTAGCCATATGGAGAAGGATGATCAAAAGAAGCTTCAGTTCTTACATGGTGATATCATGTAGGTATAACGTATGCATTAGCATGTTTGAATGTACTAAGTATGTGAGGTGCAATGTAACAAAGATATAAGCCAACATATTCAAAATGCATCAGTTATAAACAATAGGTACAAATCATAATATGCCATATATAAACAATGCTTGTAATAAAACATGCATGTAAAATGTTTAGCTCGCATAATATATCATACATATGTAGAAGGAGACCTTAACCAACAAAGAACAAGTAGCTACAACTTGGAAACCAAGCCATGATACCCCCTTAGTACTAATGATCGGGCATGACACCCCCCGAAGAAGTGGGGTCTACTTGCCAAGTCAAACCAAACATGATAAACATGAAAAACTAGATGGATCCAATAGTATAGAAAGAGTAATATATAATCCTATGGTGGTACATAGTTTAGAGGCTAAGACATTATATAAGGGCCCCTTGAGTCGATCGCCAATCTTAAGCCTTAATCAGTTCTAAGTTCAATCTCATGGAATAATTAAAATAGTCATAACTTTAATAACATGGATAACTTGTAAGAGACAAGATAACATGACTTGAATAGCTCAAACACAAGCTTGACCTCTACTAGTGAGCCTAACTTGAACATAAGAGTAAATAATAATCATACATGAACCCATGCTTTAACATGAATGGCTCACAAGAGGTAAAAATCTTGAGGAGCCTAACTTGAACATTAGAGTAAATAATAATCATACATGAACCCTTGCTTTAACATGAATGGCTCACAAGAGGTAATAATCTTGAAATAGGGCACAACTTGTTTCTTGTAAAATTATAGAATACTTTTCATGAATTCAATACATGGTTGAATGCCCTTAATCATCATTAAGTCACTTGACTTGTAAATTATGTAATAGTTCATCAATAACTTGAGAATTCTTGTCATGTAATTTCATCAAACACATGGCGAGTTTATGAGAATTGTTCAAAATCATGCAACTTAAGAGTATAATAAGATGAATAAAATCAAATTAGGTATCATGAAATTTGAAACAACCCCAAAAACTGCCCCAAAATATGCCTAAAAAATGCCCAGAATTGTAATTTCTATTTATCTCAAAATTCGTGCATGATATCAAAAATCCAATTTCATAGCCCGAAAAGGGTGCCTTGGAAGTACCCAGAATCATAATTTCCATATATCTCAAATTTCGTGCACGATATCAAAAATCCATCTTCATATTCTTGTTCATAGGGTCAAATTGAGTGAAAAATGGGTCTAACCCCGATTTAAGAGCAACCGTAGCAAAATTTGGTAATCACAAAAATACGATTTCCAGAGAGCATCCGCGCCCTTGGCACGATGCGCCAAGGGCACGCTATAGCATATTTTTGTTGTCTATTTTTTGTCTCGATCCAAGACTTTTGGGTCATCTGACTAAGTGTTCCCATGCGTGAAAATACCTATACTTAGCCATATTTCACCCTCATATTATTCAAGACATTCCCCAATACTCACTCAAACATTTAGGCTCATATTTCTCTCCAATTTCAAAGTCCTAAAACTCATCTGGATCTTACGATTCTCATTCAAGCTTCAAGTCTCCATCTCTAATCTTCTTAAAGGATTCTCCAAAGTCAAGGTATGCGAGTTTTTTTCATAGATTCCTTTCACCCATGATGCCCACGCTTATTTTTACCTAAAATTGTATGATTTAAAGTTGATTTACTCATGGGTCTTACTTATTATGAATTTTAATCCACAGTATGTTGGGGTTTCATGAAATTGTGTATGTTTTAGAATATTTTGAGCTATGGATCTAAGATCTATTGTGAGATTTGATAAAGGATCTTGAAGCATATTACTTGAGGTTGTTACCAAGTATCTATTGATGGTCTTACATTGAATTTTCTACCATGATTCCACTCTTGAATTGCATGGTTTTACACTAGCACTACACACCCGCCAAGTGTTTGATAAAATGTCCAATTATAGTTTCCTGAGGAATTAAAGGCCCAATACATATCTTATGAGTTGAATAACTATATGATGATGAAAGGAATGTATATATATATGATATTATATCTATATTATGGGGGAATGACCAAGCCTCACTTAGGAGGTTGTAGGCTCGAGTAACCATATTGTGGGGTTTGTACCTCAATCACCTCACTCGGGAGGTGGCAGACCTATGCTACCAGGTTAAGGGGTTTGAACCTTGATAAATATGTTGGGAGGTTTGTATCTCATCAACCATGTTTGGGGATTTGTACCTCATCAACCATGTTAGGGGGTTTGTACCTCATCAACCACATTGAGGGGTTTGTACCTCATGCGCCTCTCAAAGAAAGTGGTAGACCTTGGATTTTCAATAATAATGCCCTCTCCTTTCTCCTATATTATGTTTTATATAAGCATGATTTACTTTAAGCAACATGCCATATTGCTATATGCTTATTCGTTGCCTATGTTATGTATTTTATTTATGGTGCTTATCACTTGTTGCATACTCTATGCCTACGTGATGTCACCATGTAGAAACTGGAACCTCTCTTGAGTATCTTACCCACGTGGCTAATACTATTTCTCTTAAGCTTGTTGGTGAGTCCTCCATTCCGGGGATGATGCTTATGATTGGAATTTCACCCTACGGTTTGCCCACGTGACTAATACAATTTCTGTCAAGCTTGTTGGTGAGTCCTCCATTCTGGGGATGATGCTTTTGATCTTATGCTATATTCTAAGACTATCTTTCTTTCATGTATATATTGACTATGAGGGTGAGCTCGGTTGCTTTTCTGGCCCCCACTCTTATCTATGTAGTAGAGGGGTTGTTGGACATGTCATGTATAATGATATAAACTTTGAATCTATCTTGACTCTTGACGTTTATGAAATAAAAGATGTCTCTTAGTCCTAGTTATCCCTATTTACTATCTCTTGTTGTTGTTTTATTGCTTCTGCGACCAAGGAAGTGTAATAATGTGCTAAGAGGCTTACTTGGGATCCCTTCGGGTTCCCCTTGCGCCACATTACATTTAGGCCCTAGGCTTGGGTCATGACAAACTTGGTATCAGAGAACTAGGTTGTTAATGGTCCTCAACAACCAACACACTGCATCGATTTGAGTCTTGTTCATGATTGTGTTGTGCATCACAACTATGAGCATTGGCTATGAGGCATTTAGGAAATGTTTCCCTTCTTCTTACTCTATATCATCCTATAGAAGTTGAGGTAAGGTTTTCCCCTAACAATTATCCTTTACTATGCTAGATTATGCCTAACACAAAAGAAATAAGAGCCCGCACTCCCGAGGGACAACTGGCTTATGATGAGCTCCGGGATGCTCTTACTTTTCTACTATAAGTTATGGCTAACCAAGCCAACCAAGGGGCCCAAGCCCCTCATGCTCCTACATCAGAATCTCGGGTGAGAGACTTCATGAGGATGAATCCCCCAGAATTCTATATGTCAAAGATGGATGAGGACCCTCAACAGTTCATTGATGAGGTTTACATGGTTTTGACTATTATAGGTATTAGATTGGAAGATAAAATGGAGTTGTTGGCCTACAAACGCAAAGGGGTAGCACAAATATGGTTTAACCAATGGAAAAATGAGAAGGGAATCAATAATATGGTGCTTTGGGAAGAGTTCAAGGCTGCTTTCTTAGTCATTTCTTCCCTCTTGAGCTTAGGGAAGCCAAATTGGTGGAGTTTATAAATTTAAGACAAGGGTCTATGAGTGTGAAGGAGTATGCACTAAAGTTCAATCAACTCTCTAAATATGCTCCCCACTTTGTTGCGGACCCAAGGTCTAGAATGAACAAGTTCGTGATGGGTGTATCTAATTTGGTGAGTGAGGAATACCGATCCGCTATGTTGATTAGTGATATGGAATTATCCTCTTTGATGACCTATCTCGAACAAATGGAAAAGGAGAACTTAAGGAAGAGAAGGGGTCATAAGGCTAAGAGGGCCCATTTTGAGGGGAAGTTCCCAAGTCAAAAAAGTGGCTGGTTCTATCAAGGCCAAGGGACTTCTAATGCATTTAATAAAAGGGTTACCAATGACTTTCCAAGGGTCCAAGGTGTTGGATGTGTGCTTCCTAATGGTGGGTGTCCAAAATGTGGTAGAGGTAATAGTGGCTCATGCTTGAGGGATACTAATGCTTGTTATGGTTGTGGAGAAGTTAGGCATAAGTGATGGATTGCCCTTGAAATCGCAACAAATGTAAGGAGGTTCATCCATAAGGTGCTAATGTGGTTTCTTTGGGGAGAGATGGCCGACAAGATGGTGCCCCAAGGCACAACTAGTTCTATACACTCCAAGGGAGGCAAAGGGTTGAGGAGGTTCTCGATGTCCTCACCGGTATGTTAAAAGTCTTTGATTTTGATGTATATGCATTAATTGATCCAGGCGTCACTCATTCTTTTATTACCCCCTTTGTTACCAAAAAGTTCCTTGTTGAGCCTGAATTGTTGTTTGAGTCATATGAGGTATCCATTTCTATTGGTACATCTATTGTTGCTAGGAAGGTCTATAAAAATTATCCTATTTGTATCTTACATAAAATATTGCCTTGTGATCTTGTTGAGTTAGATATGGTTGATTTTAATGTCATTCTTGGGATGGATTGGTTGCATGCATACTGTGCCTCTATTAACTGTAGAACCTGTAGGATCAAGTCCCAATTCTCTAATGACCCCGCCCTTGAGTGGGAGAGTCATGATGTGGTGGTCAAGGGTAGGTTCATCTCTTGTATTAAAGCCCGTAAGTTGATCTCTAAGGGGTGTCTTTATCATCTTATGAGGGTTAAGGATGTGGAGTTCAAGGTCCTTCCTATAGAGTCGATTTCTGTGGTAAATGATTTCCTTGATGTCTTTCTAAATGACCTTCTCGGTGTTCTCCCGAAAGGGAAATAGTTTTTGGTATAGGCCTCCTTCTCAATACTCAACCCATTTCTATTTCCCCTTACCGTATGGCCCCAACGGAGTTAAAGGAGTTGAGGGAGCAATTGAGGGACTTGTTGGAGAAGGGTTTCATTAGGCCTCGCCATTCACCTTGGGGTGCACCAGTGTTGTTTGTGAAGAAGAAGGATGGGTCTCTTAGGATGTGCATTGACTACCAACAACTTAATAGGGTCACCATAAAAAATAGGTGTCCTCTTCCAAGAATTGATGATTTATTTGTCCAATTGCAAGGGGCTAGCCATTTCTCTAAGATTGATCTTCAATTGGGGTATGCTCACGTAAAGGTGAGAGAGTGTGATATTCCCGAGACAACCTTCTAGACTAGGTATGGGCATTTTGAGTTTGCTGTGATGTCATTTGGGTTGACCAATGCACCGGCTATCTACATGGATCTATGAATAGGGTCTTCAAACCCTACCTTGATTCATTTGTTGTAGTCTTCATTGATAATATTTTAATCTATTTACATAGTTAGGTGGGGTATGTGGCTCACTTGAGGGTAGTGTTACAAAGATTGAGGGAAGAGAAGTTGTATGCGAAATATGAGAAGTGTGAATATTAGTTGAAAGAAGTTGCATTTTTAGGTCTTGTGGTGTCGGGGGATGGTATTAAGGTGCATCCTAAAAGGATGGATGTGATTAGAAATTGGCCTAGACCATTGACCCTGTAGGATATTAGGAGCATCTTGGGCTTACTGGGTTACTATCGAAGGTTCGTGAATGGGTTCTCTTCTATTGGCTCTCTCATGATAAAATTGACTCAAAAGAAGGCTAAGTTTATGTGGACCGATGAGTATGAGAGGAGTTTCCAAACATTGAAAGATAAGCTTGTGTCCAATCCTATTTTGCACTACTGGAAGGGCTAGAAGGATTTGTTATGTATTGTGATGCTTCTAGAGTTAGTTTGGGTTGTGTTCTAATGGAAAATGGTAAGGTTATAGCCTATGCTTCTAGGAAACTCAAAGTGCATGAAAGGATTATCCTACTTATGATCTTGAATTAGCCGCCGTGGTATTTGCATTAAAGATTTAGCGTCATTATTTGCACGGAGTGCATGTTAATGTGTTTACCGATCATAAGAGTCTCATGCTCCCCACTTTGTTGCGGACCCAAGGTCTAGAATGAACAAGTTCGTGATGTGTTTACCGATCATAAGAGTCTCCAATATGTCTTTACTCAAAAAGATCCTAACTTGAGCCAAATAAGGTGGCTTAAGGACTATGATATGAGTGTGCATTATAATCCCGATAAGGCTAATATTATGGTGGATACTTTAAGTAGGGTGTCTATAGGTAGCCTAGCTTATGTTGATGGTGGTGATAAAGAGGTGGCTAGAGAAGTCCATCATTTGGCCAGATTAGGAGTTAGGTTGGTAAAGGTTGATAATGGTGTTGTTATTGTTGATGATGGTTCTAAATCTTTATTGGTAGAGGAGATGAAAACTAAGCAAGACCTTAATTCCTCCTTGTTAGAATTGAAGGCCTTGGTTAGTTATGGGAAGGTGGAGGTTTCTCCCAAGGGGGGATGGTACCTTCAGATACCAAGGTAGGTTGTGTGTGTCTTGTGTTGATGACTTGAGAGAAAGGATCCTTGATGAGGCTCATGGTTCTTCCTATTCTATTCAACCTAATTCTACTAAGATGTATAGGGATTTGAGAGACACGTATTGCTAGGGAGGATTGAAGAGGGATATTCCCAAATTAGTTTCCAGTTGTCATAGTTGCCAACAAGTCAAAGCCGAGAACCAAAGGCCGAGTGGCCTAGTACAAGACATAGAGATTCAACTTGGAAGTGGGAAGAAATTAATATGGATTTTGTTGGTTGGGTTGCCCAAGTCTAGGAAAGGTTTTGATAAGCCGAAAGAACTATCCAAACAATTGAGGATATGCTTAGGGCTTGTGTATTAGATCTTAAGGGTAGTTAGGATCATCATCTTCCATTAATTGAGTTTGCCTATAATAATAACTATCATTCTAGCATCAGTATGGCCTCTTTTGAGGCTCTCTATGGTAGACATTGTAGATCACCGGTTGGGTGGTTTGAAGTTGGAGAGGTGGCTTTGTTGGGACCAGATATGCTTATGGAGGCTCTTGAGAAGGTTAGGATGATTAGGGAATGGTTGAAGACAACCCAAAGTCGCTAAATGTCCTATGCCGATGTGAGGAGAAGGGATCTGGTCTTTCATATATCCATATTGAGGAAATGTGTGGGAAACCCTAATATATTGTGCCCCTTGATTTTATGGGTGTTGTTGAAGACAATTTGACCTATGAAGTGGTTTCAATACAGATTTTGGATAGATAAGTGAAGAGGTTGAGGAACAAGGATATGGCTTCCGTTAAGGTCCTTTAGAGGAATCAACAAGTTAAAGGTGCTACATGGGAGACGAAGCGGCCATCCAAAAATGATACTCTTATCTATTCCACTCCACTCAACCCTAATGTATCAATCTAAGTCCCCTATGTGCTTTCAATTCTAAATTTAGCCCATGACATTTGCATACATTCATGTTTAAATTGACAAGTTCATGATGATTTTACACTTATGTTGAGATTTTTGAAATGATGTTTAAGTGCATTGATGCATCCTTATGTGGGCTAAAATTGTCATGTTTACATCCTTCATATACATTTCTTTGACATTCAGGGGTGAATGTTCCCAAGGGGGAGATATTGAAACGACCCCAAAAAGTGCCCGAAAATGTGCCTCGAAAATGCCTAGAATCATAAATTCCATATATCTCAAAATTCGTGCGTGATATCAAAAATATGATTTCATAATCTTGTTCAGGGGGTCAAATTTAGTGGAAGATGGGTCTAACCCAGATTTATGAGAAACCGCAGTAAAATTTGGAAATCACAAAAATGCAATTTCTAGAGAGCATCCGCGCCCCAGGTACGACGCGCAAATGGTGTGCTACTGTGTATTTTTGTTGCCAGTTCTCTATCTCGATCCAAGACTTTTGGATCTTGGGTTTAAGTGTTCCCATGTGTGAAAATACCTATACTTAGCCATATTTCACCCTCATATCATTCAAGACATTCCCTAGTACTCACTCAAATATTTAGGCTCATATTTTATTCCAAATTCCAAGTCCCAAAACTCATTTGTATCTTAAGGTTCACATTCAAGCTTCAAGGATCCATCTCCAATCATCTTTAACATTTCTCCAAAGTCAAGGTATGTGGGTTTCTTTCATGGGTTCCTTTCACCCATAATGTCCAAGCTTTGTTTTACCTAAAATTGTATGATTTAAAGTTGATTTACTCATGGGTCTTACTTATTATGAATTTCACTGCACACTATGTTGGGGTTTCATTAAATTGTGACTGTTTTAGCATGTTTTGAGCTAAGGATCTAAGATCTATTGTGAGATTTGAAAAAGGGTCTTGATGTATATTTCTTGAGGGTGTTACCAAATATCTATTGATAGTTTTACATTGAATTTTCTAGCATGATTCCACTCTTGAATTGCATGTTTTAGACTAGCACTTCACACCCGCCAAGTGTTTAATAAAATATCCGGTTATGGTTTCTTGAGAAATTAAAGGCCTAATGTATGTCCTATGAGTTGAATGACTATATGATGCTGAAAGGAATGTATATATATGATATTATCTCTATATTGTGGGGGAAATGACCAAGTATCACTCGGGAGGTTATAGGCCCGGGTAACCATGTTGAGGGGTTTGTACCTTGATCGCCTCACTCGGGAGGTGGCAGGCCCATGCAAACAGGTCAAGAGATTTGTACCATGATAACCATGTTGGGGGGTTTGTACCTTATCAACCATGTTGGAGGGGGTTTGTACCTTATTAACCACATTGAGGGGTTTGTATCTTATGCGGGAGAGGAGGTGGTAGGCCTTGGATTTGCACTAATAATGATCTCTCCTTACATATGTAGTATGTTCTATATAAACATGATTTTACTTCAAGCATAATTCATACATGCCATATTGCTATATGCTTATTTATTGCCTATGTTTTGCATTTTCTTTATGGTGCTTATCACTTATTGCATTGCATCCTATATACTTAGTATATTCAAACGTACTAAGGCATATCATGTAGGCATAGAATATACGTTAGTACATTTGAATGTACTAAGTATGTGGGATGCAATGCAACAACGATATAAGCCAATATATTTAAAATGCATAAGATATAGACAATAGGTACAACTCTCAAAATTCCATATATGAGTAATGCTTGTAATAAAACATGCATACAAAACATTTAGCTCGCATAGTATATCATACATATATGGGAAGAGACCCTAATCAAGATAGACCAAATACCTACAACTTAGAATCCAAGGCATGACTACCCCTCGGTACAGGTGACCCCCCTCGGTACAGGTGACCAGGCATGACACCCTCCGGCTAAGTGTGGTCTTTTCTACAAGGCAAACCAAATATGATAAACCTAAAAATCTAGATGGATCCACTAGTATATCAAGGGTAATGTATAATCCTATGGTGACACTTAGTTTAGAGACTAAAGACTTTATATAAGGACCGCTTATGTCGAGCCCCCATCTTAAGCCTAAATCGGTGCTAAGTCTAATCCCATGGAATACTTGAAATAGTCATAACTTTAATAACATGAATAACTTGTGAGAGACAAGATAACATGACTTAAGTAGCTCATAAACATGTTTGACCTCTATTACTGAGCCTAACCTGAACATGAGAGTAAATAATAATCATACATGAACCCTTCCTTTAACATGAATGGCTCACAAGAGATAAAAATCTTAAAATAGGGAACAATTTATTACTTGCAAAATCATAGATATTTTTCATGAATTAAATACATGCTGGAAAGTGCTTAATCATCATGAAGTCACTTGACTTGTAAATCATATAATAGTTCATCAACAACTTGAGAATTCTTGTCATGTAATTTCATGAAACACATAGTGGGTTCATGAGACTTGTTCAAAATCATGCAACTTAAGAGTATAACAAGATGAGTAAAATTTATTCAAAATCAACCCACCAATATTGTAATAAAACCCCAAATTGGGTGTCGTGAAATCCATCTCCAAAGTTCATCATAGTTCATAGTTTTCGTAGCTCAAATAATGCATAAATCTTAAAAGATATAAATTAACTCATGGAATAAGCTTAAAATAGATATTCATGCATAATCAATCGATACTTGATAAAACCCCAATATAATTTATGTTCATATTTCATAATAAAAGATACCCATAAGTAATACAACTCAAAATCATGCAAATTTTCCTAAAAGCGAAGGTTTGGATCCATGGATGAAAGGACCTATGGATGAAGACCCACATAACTCAACCTTGGATTTTCTTGAAATGAGCTAGAAGGAAACTTGAAGCTTGGATTGGGTCCTTGAGTTCCAAAATTGAACTAGAAATCCTTGAATTTGAATGAGAGGTTTGATAAACCCTTGGAGAGATTTTTGAGAGGGTATTGTGAGTTATAGAGTTAAAAAATGGTCAAGTATGAGATATTTCATGTTTAAATGGGCATGGGGCTATTATACTAATGCCCTTGGATGAAATGGGGAACTATTTACATTGGTTTGCACCCCAAGTGCGACGCGAACCAGAGGTACATCACCAAATACATTAGTTCGCGCCCCAGGTGCATCGTAGCTTGGGCGTTGATAGATATTGGAAATTCAGAAATTGGGAAAAATTATTTTTCGCTGCAGCTCTTCTAAAATCTGGGTTATACGCATTTCTCATTCCATTTTGCCCCCTGATCGAGGATATAAAGTTAAAATTTTCAGATCACACACAGATTTTGAGGTATATGAAAATTACGTTATGGGGCATTCTGAAGCACATGCGGGGTGTTCCATGAAGATTGCAACCATCAACACTATGTCCTACTTCTTGCGCCCTCGTGGCTAATTATTTTTGTTTTGGACTGTTTATGGGTTATATCTCTCATTTGCTTTTCTGGATTGATTTTATAATAATATAACTATTTTCTTATTATTTTTTTTGTTTTCCTTTTTGTTGATGCCAAAAGGGGAGAATATACTATAGTATGCATAGTCCAGAATTACTACATTCAAGGGGAGTGAGTAACAAATGACTCTCAAAGAGTAAGAATCTTCACGCATTTAGGTAGAGCACTAGCCTACTTATTGAACAGGCAAGTTGACTACATCAAAGTACTTCTCGGCATCATCAAAAAGGGAGAGATTGTTAGTGTTAATTATTTTGACTGATGACTGTGTAGGAAACACCAAAAAGGAAACAAGACAAAAATAGACACAATCAACAAAATATTTATCACAAGATCTGAGCTGGGGTGAAATCAGAGAAAAATTTAATACAGCAGCGAAAAATCTATCAAGACAATTTGAAAAATCAATTAACATACTTGATTTGGAAAAGAAATCAATCAAGCAGCAAGAAAAGAAGAACACTAATCTGGGTAATTAGTCAAGATCAAAGAAGACCTTAAAAATCAATCATGCAACAAGAAATGAAGAACACAAATCTGGAGAATAAATCAAGTCAAAGAACACCTTTAAGATTGAAGACTTGCGTTGTCAATCTGAATCAATCAAGAGGATCTGTGCAAGATTGCATATCCTAAAGCCTTTCCCTTACCTTGGAAGAAGGAATCATCATTGGTTGATTCCAAGCATCAACTCCCTTAGTATGCCATCTCTTCAAATAAAAGGAGGCATTTGGATATCTCAATAAATCATACAAGCCTACAGTGTTCAAGACCATCTTCAAACTCTTCATCTTTAAAAAAATCAATGTAATTCTTCCTATTAGTTAAAAGAGGTGGCGCTAGTGTGGCACACCCAATGGTCTATAGAGATGGTTTGTGGTAATGTTGTCAATTGGGAGGAGTTCGAGCTTTCCTTCTGGATCATTTCTTTCCACTTGAGCTTAGGGAAGCCATGATGACTGAATTTATCAACCTCAAGCAAGGTGGTATGAGTATGAAAGACTATGCCCTCAAGTTCACTAAGCTCTCCAAGTATGCTCCGACACTTGCGGCTGATCCTCGTGTAAGAATGTACAAGTTCATTTTTGGTATCTTTGACTTGCTTGTGAAAGAATGTCCTATAGCAATACTCGTATGAGATATGGATATTTCTAGACTCATAATATATGACGAGCAGATCGAAGGGGAGAAAATCAAGGAAAGGAGAGCCTATGATCCTAAGAGGGCTCGTTTTCATGGTGGGTCCTATGGCTCTCGTAGTGGTGGTTTTGGTCATTTCCAATAGGTTCAAGGCTTTAATGCTTGAGTTTCTAATGCTGGGGTGCCCCTTCCTATAACACCAATTGGTGGACCATAGTACCCCCTATGTGAAAAGTGTGGGAAAGACTAAAAGGCTAAGAGCTAATTATCGAGACTTTGGCCTGTCCAGACACATACTTCGTGAAATGGTTCATGCATGTTTGTTGCCAGGAGCAACAAGATCAAGTTCGTGATGTTAGAGGATTTTGGGCGCCTGCTTTACGTGTGATGATGAAGGCCACAAAATTTCTGATTTGTCCTAAAGTTGCTCCAAAGGATCAGGGTCAAGCGACTTGAGGTGATTTTGGCCAACCAAGAGCTCCTCAAGGTGGCATCCCAAGGAACAATAGGTTATATACTCTCCATGCACATTAGGAAGTTGAAGAGGCTCTGGATATTGTAACTGATATGTTAAAAGTCTTTGATTATGATATTTATGATTTGTTTGACTCGGGTTCTAACTTGTCTTTTATGAATCCTCTATTGGATATTAAGTTTGGTTTGAGTCCTAAATCTTGAGGGATCCCTTTTCAGATTACACTCCCATGGGTGAATCTGTCATTGCTCATAGGGTTTATCGTGGTTTTCCTATTTATGTGTGGCATAAAGTCTTCCCGTGTGATCTTATGGAGCTTGAAATGTTTGATTTTGATGTGATTCTTAAGATATATTAGTTGCATGCATCATATGCTTCTATAGATTGTAGAATCCAGAAGGTCGAGTTCTAACTTTCCGATTAGTCCGTTCTTGAATGGAAGGGTAGCTACTCAACTATTAAGGGTCGACTTATTTTATACCTCAAGGCTTTAAAGATGATTTCCAAAGGGTTTATTTATCATATTTTAAGGGTCAAGGATGTGGCATCCAGATCACCTACTCTTGAGTCAATTCCGATGCTGAATGAGTTTCCAGATGTGTTTCCTGAAGACTTTCCTAGTATTCCTCCCGAAAGGGAAGTAGACTTTGGCATAAATCTTCTTGTGGATACTCAACTTCTCTATATTCCTCCCTATCATATGGCACTAGCTGAATTGAAAGAGTTAAAGGATCAGTTGAAAGATTTGTTGGAGAAGGGTCTTATTAGGCTAAGTATATCTTCATAGGGTGCTTCGGTATTATTTCTAAGAAAGAATGATGAATCTCCTTGGATATGTATTGATTATAGGCAATTGAATAAGGAGACCATTAAGAATAAGTATTTGTTGCCTAGAATCGATGACTTATTTGACCAACTTCAAGGGGCTACCCACTTCTCAAATATTGACCTCTATTCCGGGTACTACCAGTTGAAGGTTAGAGAGTGTGATATTCCCAAGATGACTTTTTAGACTAGGTATGGACACTTTGAGTTTGTGGTGATATCGTCTAGCTTAACTACTACTCTAACTGTGTTTATGGATCGCATGAATTCAAGTCATTCCTCAATAGCTTTGTGGTTGTCTTCATTTATGATATCATTATTTATTCTCGAAGTAAGCAGAAGCATATGGATCATTTGAGGTTGGTACTATAAACCTTGAGGGAGAAAAAGTTCTATGCCATGTTTAGCAAATGTGAGTTTTTGTTTGGTAAAGTAGCTTTTCTTGATCATGTGGTGTCCAATAATGATATAAAGGTAGATCCAAAGAAGATCGAGGCCATGAAGAATTGTCCTAGACCGTTGACTCCTTTGGATATTCAGAGTTTTCTTGGGTTGGCTGTTTATTATAATAGGTTCGTTGAAGGGTTTTCCTCTATTACATCTTCGTTGAATAAGTTGACCCAAAATAAGATTAAGTTTGTATGGTTGGATGACTATGAAAAGAGTTTTCAAAATTTGAAGGATTGCCTTACATCAGCTGCTATTTTGACTTTAACAAATGGCATGGATAGGTTCATGGTATATTGTGATGCTTCTCGAATTGGGTTTTGTTGTGTACTTATGCAACATGGTAAGGTGATAGCTTATGCATCAAGGAAATTGAAGGTACATGAGCGTAATTACCTGACTCATGACCTTGAGTTACCGATAGTGGTATTTTCTTTAAAAATTTGGAGACACTATTTGTATGGGGTGCATATTGATGTTTTCACTGATCACAAGAGCTTGCAATATTTGTTTACTCAAGGGGATCTTAGCTTTAGGAAAAGGAGATGGTTGGAACTCCTTAAGGATTACGATAGGCCAACATTGTAGTTGATGCTCTTAGTATGCTATCCATGGAGAATATGGCTCATATTGAGGAGGAGAAGAAAGAGTTGGCAAGGGATGTTCACCATTTGGCTAAATTGGGTGTTAGGTTAGCCAACTCCATTGACGGTGGTATTTATGTCCAAGATGGGGCCGAATCCTTGGTGGTTATTAATGTAAAGGCTAAGCAAGATCTAGATCTGTCATTAGTTAAGTTAAAGAAATTGGTTGCCAAAAAAAATATAGAGGTTTTCTCCCAAGGAGGAGATGGTTTACTTCGTTATAAAGATCAGTTATGTATTGTAGATGATGATAATCTTAGAAAGGTAATCATGAGTGAAGCCTATAACTCTCATTATTTTATTCACCCATGATCTACTAAGATGTATCAAGACTTGAGAGAAGTTTATTGGTGGCATGATATGAAGAAGGATATAGCCAAGTTTGTATCCCAATGCCCAAATTGTCAACAAGTAAATGTGGAACACCAAAGGTCCAGTGGGTTAGCTCAATACATTAAGATTCCTACTTGGAAGTGGGAAGATGTGAATATGGACTTTGTGGTTGGTTTGCCTTGGAATCAAATACAATTTGACTTCATTTGGGCTATATTTGATCAGATGACCAAGTTAGTTCATTTCCTACCAGTCAAGACTACTTTTGATGCTGAAGATTATGCAAGGTTGTACATTCGGGAATTTGGTGAGGTTCCATGGTGTGCCTAGGTTTATCATCTCAGATTGTGGTACCCAATTTACTTCTCACTTTTGGAGGTCATTCCAAATAGGACTTGGTGCTAAGGTCAAGTCGAGCACTACTTTTCATCATCAAACCGATGGACAAGTTGAGAGGACAATTCAAACCTTGGAGGATATCTTGAGGGCTTATGTATTAGAGTTCAAGGGTTATTAGGATGACCATTTTCCACTCATTGAGATTACATATAATAATAGCTTCCATGTTAGCATTGGTATGGCACTATTTGAAGCCTAGTATGAGAGAAGGTGTAAGTCACCGATAGGGTGGTTTGAGTTGGGAGAGATGGAATTGATTGGCCCAGATTTAGTATTGGATGCTATAGAGAATGTGAAATTGATTAGGGAGAGGTTGAAGATGGCCCAAAGTCCCCAAAAGTCCTATTTGGATGTCAGAAAGAGGGATCTTGAGTTCATCGTTGGGGATTGGGTGTTTGTGAAGGTCTCACACATGAAGGGAATGATGCTTTTTCACAAAAAAGGCAAGCTAAGTCCATGGTATGTAGGCCGTAATGAGATTGTAGAGAGAATTGGGAATGTGGCTTATAGGTTGGTGTTACCTCCAGGTTTCAGGCTTATCTACCCAGTCTTCCATGTGTCTATGTTGAGAAAGATGGTTGGTGATCTTAGAACTGTTGTTACCTTGGATGGAGTTGAGGTCGAGGACAACTTATCTTATAAGGATGTTTCGGTGGAGATTTTGGATAGCCAAGAGAAACGGCTTCGTAACAAGGATGTAACTTCGATAAAGGTACTTTAGAGAAATCAATATGTGGGTATTTCTACATGGCAGGTAGAGTTTGACATGATGAAACAATATCCCTTTCTTTTCCAATCAACTAAAGCCTTAGGTAATAGGTTCTTTCTCTTTCTAAGTGGTCCAAAACCTTTCACTCTTGAGTTTCACGACATGATATACATACATGTTCATGAATATGACTTTTAAGAAGTTTTGAATGATTTAAATATGTTTTGATGTTAGTTTTAATAACTACATGATTTCCACATAATGAATTATTCATTATATCTTGAGTTTTGAAGTTTTATGTTCCATGTCAAGACTTTAAAGCCTTGTTTTTGGACATTCAAGGACAAATGTTCCCAAGGGGGAGATGATGTAATCACCGAACATTGTACGACTTTGTTGGAGCTCGAAAATTTTGATTTTAGGGAGTCCTGGAACAAGGTGACACTGCAAGGGAGACCATACGATCCGTGTGAGGTCACATGGCCCATGTGGCCTCCAATGGAGTGACACTTGCCCAAAAATTAGATGATGGCCTTGATGAGGAATTTCAAGTAAGGCACACCACACTTAGACCCCACACATGCCATGTAACACTTCACGAACTGTGTGAAGGGCTGTGTGGTGGCCTTACCTTTGTAAACTCTCTGTTGGGACAAAGTGTCATCACGGAACCGCCTTCACGGGCCATGTGAAAGTTTATGGGCCGTATGGCCAACCGTACAACTTCCGACATGAAAACTTTTCTAAGCATAAATCACAAACTTGTAACTTGTCATGAGAATTTTTCCAATTGTGGTGATACGCGCACCTACACGAGCCGTGTGGCTTCACACGAGCCGTGTGGCCTTTCCATGTGGGTGATTTTCCATCCAAAAAAATTCTAAAAAATTCTAAGTGTTGGATTACGTTTTTGGCCCTTCATCAAGAGAAAATTTGTCTAAGTGTTGGCTCACGGGCACCGCACACAGACCGTGTAGTGTCATACGGCTTGTGTACTCTTCCCTGAAGTGGTGACGTCCAATTTTTCCATCCATTTCATAAATGGTATTTTTGAAAATTTAGTTTATCCCAATGGTCGTTTCAGACTTCCTATGATATCTAATGACCTTCTAATGTCCTAAATTCTATTCCTAACTTTCAAAATTCACTCCTCAAATTTTAAACTCTCTCAAAAAACTCTTGTGGATTTCAATTTGGGAATCAAGGTAAACTCAATTCTTCTTCAAATTTCTCTTGGAACTTCTTCATTTAGTGAAGGTATGTGTATTTTGATCCTTGGTTCCTTCAAATCAAGGAGATCTAAATCTTTTCAAGTAATTTCTTGAATTTAGCTCACTCTAAATTTGGGGTTTCATTATTTTGATTTATTAAATTTAATTAATGTATTGGTTGTATATATTTGATGATTTTAAGTTACTTTAAGCCCTATTATGATGGTTTACATTGACGTTATGAAGTTATGAACATACATGTACCTTTCAAGACTTGTTTTATGCATGGGTTATTCATATTATGTTTTTAGATATGTATTTAATCATGTTTTCACTTGGTTTTCATATTATATTGTTGATTTTATATTGAATCTCAATTACCGATGTTATTCCCACATAACTCATGGTATATGCATTCATGAACATTGGATTTTAGGAAAATTATGAAGTGGGTTAAGCCCAATTATATTTTATGATATGATTATGATAAAATATTGGTTGTGCCAAGAATGTGATCACATACATGTCTATGATTATGGGTCTTTGAGCATTTTGGGTGCTTGCACCATTCCATATGTGTAAATGTGATATTCTTATGCATGAGTATTTTAACTACGAGCTATGGTTTTGCATTTGAGCCTAAGTAGGAATTATTATGAATGGTGTTTGGTTTTTAAGCCTAAAAATATATTGAAATGGTTTGGTAAGACTTGCATCTCTTTTGAAAGTATATATATGTATACATATAAGTAGTCTAGTGTGATGGCGACTTAGCACCGATGGATCAAGGGTCCCCTCTCTTCTTTAAGCTATGTGCCTAACATATGTTATGAGAATTCTATCCGAAATGGCATGGCCATAAAGGAGGTTGTTTCATATGAAATCGGAGTGCCCACAAGGTAAAGTATAATATGATATTATTATGTGTAAATTCCATCCGAAATGGGAGTGCCCGTAAGGTGAAGTATAGTTTACTTTTGGCAAGTGGACCACCTCTTTACTAGTAAGGGGTTTACATCGGGATTCCATGTAATAGCTTGATTGGTCTTACTTATGTCGGTTGAGGTCTCATCCTCATTATATATGTGCATCATGCATAGCATTCATCATCTATTTCATGGCATATTGTATATTACTATCCTTTGGATATATAATTCTTTCTATATTATCTGTCTTTGTAATCTAACATTGGACTACACGTTTGGTAAGTCATGTGCATTGCATCCCGCATACTTTGTACAGTTAAATGTACAAATGCATACTTTTGCCTACGTGATCTCATCATGTAGGGGCCTCGGACTTTGATCATCCACCGTATGACGTTTAGCTCAAATCTGAAGTTTGCTTGTTATTGTGAGTCTTATCTTCTTACAAGGGCAGTCCACCAACCTTCTACCTAGAATGCTTTCATCTATCTTACATACTTTGAGAGTGAGCCTGGGACATGTCTTGGCCCCCGATCTATCTTATCAGTAGAGGTACTGTTGCACATCTTGTAAACTCCTTTACATTAATATGCTAAGTGTGATTTGAAATTATGTTATGGCTTTGTTATCTATTCGATATTGCTATGTGATTTTGTTATGAGTCTTGTGGCTTGATCACATAATATGATGTAAAAGATCCTAAATCCCGAATTACCCCATAGCGTGAGTAATACTTACTCGCTCCTTAGTCTTTATGTGCTATGTGTTGTGTGATATCATGTCATACCCTTTCCCTATGACATCCCCATAGTAATAGTCCTACTTACCTATCCCTTAGAATTATGTATTTGTTATTTGAATGTGCTTCCAAACCAATAATGTGAATTTGGATACTTTGAGGTTTATTTGGGGACCTTCGGGTTCCCATTCGCCATGTTACTCCTAGACGCATAGGTTCTAGTCAAGTAATCCACAAAAAGCAACTTGAAGTAATTGTTCCATGAAAACATGATAGTCATTCCTTTTTATCCCATGTAATATTCCATGCTCCATGTCAACCCTCTTTTCCACATCTGAAGCATATCCATCTGGAATCTTCAAGCTCTGCACCCACTCATAAATTTTCCTCTTCTCTTCCACTGTGAATGATTAATCGGCCTTTGTCTTAAGCAACTTGCTATTGGCAGACTCCTGTAAATGTAACTCTCATTGTCTACAGTGTTTCGATATTTCAAATCTAGCCTTAACATTATCTTTAGTCTTGTTAGTCATATCTATTATAATGTTGAAAAAATTATCAAACTGTTTTTTTTCAATATGCATGACATCAACATTATGTCTGAGTAGATTATCCTTCCAATAAGATAAGACCCAAAATATACTTTGTTTAGTCCAATTATGTGCAATGCCATACCTGTCAAATTTGTATGGTGGCTCCTGGGGTACCTTCGGAAAATTTTGAACCCTCTCCCAAATATCATGAAATGTTAGTATTAGGGGTGGACTATCTCATTTAGTTTTATTCTTTGTAAAAGAATATTTCATTTTCTAAACTCATGATTACGAGGCAAAAATCAATGATGACATTCAAACCATGAATTTTTTCGAACATATTTTAGTGTGAATGATTTAGCATCATCTGTACATTAGGGACATGCTAACTTACCTGCTATCATCCATCAAAATAGCATTCCATTGGCAGGAAAATTATTAATAATCCAAATTTAAATAGCACGCAGTATGAAATTTTATTTACTAGAAACGTCCCACGTATTAACCCCCTTATATAACAATAATTTCAACTCATCAATCAAAGGTTGTAAGTACATATCAATCAAACCTTTGTGATTATGTGTGCCAGGAATAACACAATTTAAAAATAGACAAGGACTTATCATGCACATCTCAAGTGGAAGATTGTATGGTGTAATAAATGTAGGCTAATAAGAATATTGTGCAGCCCCAACCAAAAAGGGGTGAAATCGTTCGCACACAAAGCCAATCTATTATCTTTGGTTCAGTGGCTAAATTTGGATACGTTCGATCAAAATGTTTCCATGCCTCTCCATCTGATAAATGATACATGACACCAAGTGGTATTCTATTTTCATGACGCCATATCATATGGGGCGCAGAGCTATCTGATGCATACAACCTCTACAATCTTAGTATAAGAGGTAAATATTACATCGCCTTAATAGCAAGTTTCTTTCCACTATAACCATGATTATAGTAAGGGTGATTACAAAATTTACAAAATTTTAGATAAACATTGTCCTTAAAATGTAACATGCAATTATTTTCACAAAAATCATTTCTAATCAAGGAGAGACCTAAGTTAGACATCAATGGTTTTGCCTTATAATATGAATGAGGAATCTCTACATTAGGGTCCACTAATTCTTTCATGAGATCTATCAGAGTCCATTGCTCATTGAGAAACATTCCAATCAGATTTTACACTTAACAATCATTTGCAATAGACAATTTAATTTGTGGACTCCCTTTAAACAAAGGACGACTAGAATCACGCAATTGCTCATAAAAGACTTTTTCTTCTTCATTAGGAGTGTTTTCTATGTTTGCCCCAAATTCAAAATCAGAATACATCCCAAAAGCATCATTAATCATATATGTCATTCTAGAAAGTTTGACATAATGCTCCATAGATCTACTACTTTCACCGACAACAAAGTTATTTAGTCTGCTCTCACTATGAACTTCATCATGGATAGTCCAAACTGTATATCCTGGTTTAAAGCCATTCAACATAAGATGTGTATTCTCTACTATTTGTTATCTCACATTTTCATAACTAATTCAAGGACACCTAATCAATCCTGAAGTTAAAAAAGGTTCAAGTGTCTTTGCATGGTTTACAAATCGAATGACACTTTCAAAAATTTGGAACTATACCCGCTTGACCAGTATTGTTTCTATTATACATCAAACAATGATTAGGTTCCCTCCACACAAGCATTATAATTTAAAACTTTAAAATATAGTAATTGAGCACTAGCTTTAGCAGCTAAACCATATTGACATTAAAATTAAAAATAAATCAAACTAATGGTTAATGAAACTACATATGAACCTATTTCAACAACTAAACCACATTAATGCTAATTTAGTTTCAAACTAATTCCAACAAGTTAACTGAAGACTAGTACAAGACAGGAATTATACTATGTTACAAACTAATTACAACAACTAAATCAAATTAACTTTAAACTAGTTTTAAACTAATTCCACTAACTAAATCACACCATTTTAAAAATAAATCAAGCTAAATGTTAATCAAACCACATTTGAACTTATTTCAACAACTAAATCACATTAATGCTAAACTAGTTCTAAACTAATTCTAACAACTAAACTGATGTCTATGACAAGGCAAAAACTTGTTAATTATAAACTAATTCCAACAACTAAATCACATTTGTAACACCCTACAATTCTATTCATAGGATCTGAATTTTATTTTTTTATAAGTATATAAGGTTGAACCTAGTGACACCTTATGTTGCTATATTTTAAGGCTCATTCCTATGTGTGAGAACTGTATTGGAAGTGGTTTAGAGTCACAAGAGGTCCCTAGTACTTAGTCGAGTTCGAACCTTCTTACCGATTATATTTTTCACATTAGATTATGTAAGGGTCATCTTTAAATGATGATGACACTCATAAAACAAAGAATTAGGTGGCCTTAGGTCATATCAACTTAAATATATTTGAATTATCTTTCCAATGCCACTAATTTTTCCTCATTCAGAGTTTAGAGCAAAAAGATATGACAATTTTACTATATACTACTAGAGTAGAATTTTTTGAAGGCAAGAACTATGACCTTGACCTATGGGCTTAAGATTGGACTATGGACCCATACAATCATCTCATGGATTGACTCTTGCAAGTCCAAATTTTGGTGCTAAACTCTACGAACCCAACTACAGCTTGTACAAGCTTCTACGATCCTTAGTTTGGGCCCATAGAATGAGTTTTAGGACCACAAACTCTACCAACCCAACTACAGCTTGTACAGTCTTCTACAATCCATAGTTTGGGCCAGTAGAATAAGTTTTAGGACCATCCACCCCAGTTTCTCCAAATGAACTTCTACAGTTCTGTAGACTGTAGATAGTCTCGTAGGTGACTTGTACAGTGTTTTTAAGAAAATGATATTTTCATCCTTTTTCACCCTTTCTAAGCCTAAACTTGATAATTTTTCACTTAATTAAATACCTAAACTATCCAAACATAGAACAAGTTTTCAATGGGACAAAAGCTACGGTTTTAAAAGTCTATTACAAGACAACAACTATAATTTGATACAAACTAATTCCAACAACTAAATCACTTTAGCTCTTAGCTATTTTAAAACTAAATCACATCATTTTAAAAAATAAATCAAACTATATTTGAACTTATTTCAACAACCAAACCACAATTAATGCTAAACTAGTTCAAAAAAAATTTTAACAACTAAACCGAACTCTATTACAAGATAACAACTATACTTAGTTACAAACTAATTTCAACTACTAAATTACATCAACTCCAAATAGTTTTAAACTAAATTCACTAACTAAATCATATTATTTTAAAAGATAAATCAAACTAAATATTAATCAAATTACATTGAACTTATTTCAACAACTAAACCACAACAACAACAATAACATACCCAGTGGAATCCCACGAGTGGGGTATAGGGAGGGTAGAAATTATGCAACCCTTACCACTACCTCATAGAGGTAGAGAGGTTGTTTCTTGAGGACCCTCACCACGAAAAGTAATTCTAATAGCTAACTACAAGTTTATTACAAGACAACAACTATGCTTTGTTAGAAACTAATTCTTACATTTTTACAGTTAATACAAGGACACCTAATCTATCCTGAAGTTAAAAAGGATCAACTATCTTTTCTAAACCACATTAATACAAACTTCGTTCTAAATCAATTCCAAACTAGTTCCAAACACATTATCATCAAATAAAAGCCAAGTGTTATGACCTATGCTAAACAAACACATTATGTAATTGCCCAACCCCCTAATGATATTGTCCGCTTTGGGCATATGCCTACATGGCTTTAAATGCATCACTAGTAGGTAAGATATGTTTACTTATATACCCGAAACTACA
>DF361150.1:28903-53894 GCA_000787875.1 Solanum virginianum | reverse complement strand
TATTTCCATACACTATGCAAAGTAAGTACTTTGATATGTTTTGGGTATGCATTTAACCATTGTACTTTTGCTTTTATATATATATATATATATATATATATATATATATATATACACACTTTGTACTTTCTGCTTTTACATATTCGGTACATATTTTGTACTGATCCCCTCTCTTCGGGGGCTGCGTTTCATGCTCGCAGGTACAGACGCACAGAGTAGCGGGCCACCAGCTTAGGATCTCTGTCCATCTTTTGAAGAGTTCCTTTGCTTCGGAGTAGTATTTTGTATATATATATATATATATATACTTACTTCCAGCTTAGGATCTCTGTTCACCGTTTGAAGAGCTCCTTTGCTTCGGAGCAGTATTTGGTGTATACATATATACTTATTTCTTTATGTTGTATTATGTCCATTTGAGGGTACGGCGAGGCCCTGTCCCATCTTCGGATTCTGTGGGTTTGTATAGAGGTCTGTGGATGCTTGTGTGTATGGGATTTGGTAATTTGTATGGTTATGTACGTATGGTTGTTTGTTGGGCGGTTTAATCGCAGTGTGTGTATGGGATTTGGTAATTTGTATGGTTATGTATGTATGGTTGTCTGTTGGGCGATTTAACCGCAGCGATGACCTTGTCGGCCCGCATGGATATATATATACTTGTATTGTATGCTGGGACGTTTCTGTACGCAGGTGGGTAGTCAGTAAAACAAAGGAAACTCTGTCAAAATTTCTGTAAATAAGTTAGTATTACAATTGGAATTTGGCTTAGTATGTATGTTAAGGTGCCCAACCAGGCACTTATCGCGGCCCACGGGGTGGGGTCGTGACAAATACGCTAATTAACATCATTCTATCATTACTACAAAAACAGGGCAGCATTCTTTATATACATAATGATGATGTTCAAGCATCCCCTTACCTTCCAAGAATCATATTACACTAACTAATCACCAAATGCATACTTCCAACGCAACATAACATTATTTTACATACATAGACCCTAAGATTTCTTGGCCAACTAACACCTCCACGCTACTTAGGGGACTCAATATATAAGGCTTGTAGCGTCAAAATAATTTTAGAATTGCAAAACGCAAATTTTAATCTTCTTCTACAGTAACCCGAGAGTAGTTTTTTTTGCTTGTTCTTGGTTTTGTTCAATTTTTCTAAGTGTGGAATTAGTAGAAAAATGAGGAGGTGTTATGTATATATAACCATACAATCTTGCCCCACCCCCACACATGGACCATTAAGAAATTAACACAAATTAAGGTGGGACACGCGCTTCTTGTTCTAGAACTTTTCTTTTTTTTCCCTACACAAAATTATCATAAGTAATATAAATAATCTTGTGTGCATGCATATATATATATATATACATACCTTGCCAAGTGTACCACACTTGGCTCAAATAGAGTTCAAGACCCTAACTTTACAATATTCCACTCTTGGTCCCAAACTTTTCAATAATGCCTCTTTGGTCCTAAATTTTGAAAATGATAGTTAGGTGCCAAATTTTCATAACCGTACCACTGCACAAAATACGGGTTCTAACACATATCAACTAAATTTGGACCATCTATTTTCTTGAATTCAATGGGTTGGATTAAAATAAGTTTTATTTCCTTTCTTAAATACCAAAAAAGCCAAATCTCAACATCACTTGGCATTTTTCATCCTCAAAGAAAACCCCATGGCCGCCACCTTCAGTCTACTCCATCATGAACCCCAAAATCAACCTGCAAACTTCTCTTTTCTCTAGAAACCCCATGTAGCAGCTCCCCTTTTTGTCTCTCCAAAACCACCAGAAAATCAGCGGCTAGAAGTCGCCGTCACTTCCATTGCATGCAGCCGGAGAACGGGCCATTCTCCTTCTAACCCATTTTCTTCCCCTCTCTTCGTCGTTCTCATCTCTGCATCAATTGTCAACTTTAGCCAATTTGATGATGTTTCGATAACAAAGTAGGAATACGAAAATTAGTTTGTGTTTTTGGAACTATATGATGGAAGCCAAATCGATTTTCGGTGTGATCTTTTAGTTTTTTTATGTTCTATTGGTTACCTGGTTTCACTCGCAGGGTAGATTTTGAGAATTAATGTTGGTGTGAAATGGTTTGTAAATTGGCCTGTTCGTGTCTTGCTTTGATATACTAACCCAAAATGATTAGTTATTTTAATTTCGGCCTTAATACCTGATTGTGACTGATTTGGTTAATGTATTCAAGAATGCATGTTCTAGCTATTGTGATTATGCCCTATTTTGATACATCCCTGCATCACTACGAGTTGGATTTTCCTTTGGAGCCTACATTGTATGGAAATCCTTTTTTTATATGCAATCAAGTTACAAAATGACTATGATTATTCATATTGTAATGAAAGTATGTTTGTGATGATTGTCCGTAAGTGATTTGATTGTTGAAAATGTATAATGTTTGTCCTTTTGGCAGCCTGTTAATTCAATTTCGAACTATTTATAGTTTGTTATTTATAGTAATCAAAAACATTCTTCTCACACTAATTCTTATGGGTACTAACTTACATGGTCATTTTCACTCTTTCAAATTAACATCTAGTCCTTTTATCGAGTGAAGCATCTTGAAATATATACTATGACCATGTTTATAAGTGATCACTTTCCTATCCATTTTCTTTTGAGACTTATGTGACATACAACTTAAATTTTGCCCATAAATTTGTCCAAGGTGCTGTTTGGAAACTTCTAGAGGCGTCTACTATAATTTGGAAGACTATGGAATTCTCTAGAATTCCATAGAGATGTGTAGATCTTGGAAAAAAGGCCTAGAAGGTTCCAGAATAATATAGAACATTATAGATGAGTCTTGAAGACTTTAGCCCTTTCTAGAGTAGTTTGGAGAATTCTAGAATAGGGACTAAAATGTAAATATTGAGGGGCTTCTCATGTAAATAATAATTGCACTTTGACACCAAGTTCTAAGTATAAATAGAGAGGGTCATTTCCATGTTAGGCATCAAGTAAGCAAAGCAAGTCACATACCAAGCATTGTAAAGCTTACAAGTTCTCTAATACAAAGTTCTTTCTTTGTTCCTTAAGATTTCCTAGTTCCTTCATAAAATCTTTTTCTTAGTCTTTCAAAGTTTTGCTAAGCATTAGAGTTAGGCTAACTAGCAACTTAGTAGGAAAAGTTAGCTAGGCCGCACGGTACATTGGAATCACGACCAAGTCTGTAACAGTTGGTATCAGAGCCAGGTTCAAAGACCGTCGGAACATCAAGGGAGATGAAAGATGGAAGTAAGATCATACAAGTTGAGAAGAAATTCAAAAGCCAAAGAGCCAGATCAAGGGAACCCATGGTGTAGTTTGAGATACGACTAGCCAAGGTAGAGCTAACAATAGCCGATAGGCAGGAGAAGTTCAAGGAGGTTGACTAGAAGTTCGAGGAGGTCGAGCAGAATATGGATGCCTTGTAGGAGGAGATGCAAGCCGCCATGAACCAAGTGCGGGCCTAATGTCTCAACAATGTGAACACTATAGAGGAGTCTCACAAGGTGGAGATTTCTTAAATGCGGGAAGAGCTAGGGAGGCTTTTTCACAAGCTAGAGAGCATGGAGGAGAAGCTTAGCCTGTGCAAGAGGGCTCTTGCCTAAGGCAATCCATCTACATCCGAGGTAAGGAACACTCCTTCCAAGTTAGATGTTCCACGACCCAAGCCTTTCAAAGGGTTGAGAAATGTGAAGGAGCTAGATAATTTTATCTGGAGCATAGAGCAGTACTTTAGGGCGCTCGCCATGACCGACGAAGCCCTAAAAGTTGATATGGCCAGTCTCTACCTTAAAGACACCGCGATGGTGTGGTGGAGAAGGAGACAGGAGGACATTGAAAGAGGCACTTGCTATATCAACACTTAGGCGGAGTTCAAGGCTAAACTCAAGAAGCAGTTCTACCCCAGCAATGTTGAAGAAGAGGCCCGTGGCAAACTGAGGCGACTGCAGCACAAGGGAAGCATCCAGGAGTACATTAAGGAGTTTAATAAGGTACTTCCTGAGATCCCCAATTATCCTGATAAGGAAGCTTTCTTTGCCTACATGGATGTTTTACATCAGTAAGATAGGCTTGAGATCCAAAGACGAGGGGCTCAAGACTTGACTACCACTATCTCTATTACCGATTCACTTATTGAGTTTAGGAAAGTGGAGAAACCTAAACCAGTGGGTGGCAAGGAAAAACGTGGGGGAGGCCTACATCATAACAAGGAGACAACAGAGAAGGCAAAGGGAACCAAGGAGCACAAGGCCAGAGAAAGACCCCCTATTAGCTGCTTCTTTTGTGAAGGGCCACACAAGGCGAGGGAATTCCCCAAAAAGAGCAAACTCTCAGCATTGATCAAGGAGCGTGAATAGAAGGAGGCAAAAGTTGAGGCCCTATGACTCCTTAGTGTGATCAAGGCAAAGGTGGAGGTGCCTATGAATGAAAAGAAGGGGAGGTTGTTTGCGGAGGCCAAGATCGGAGAGCAAACCATGAAGGCACTAGCTGACATGGGAGCTGACAACAATTTCCTCACCCTACAGGAAGCCACCATGGGCATCCGTTATGAGAAAGGATACAGTTGGCTTAAGGGAGTCAACTTGGCACCGATCGAGACCTTTAGAGTTGCCCAGAATGTAAAGGTTAGCTTGGGAGATTGGAACGACCACATAAACTTCTCCATTGTAACCATGGATGATTATCCAGTTGTCTTGGGTATTGAGTTCATGGACCAAGTCAAGGCCATCCCGATCCTCTTTGCAAATATATTGTCTATCTTGGAGGAAGGTAACACTCATCTAGACCAACTAGAGCGGGAAACCCAACTCTAAGAGAAACATATCTCAGCTATGCAACTCTCTAAAGGTATAAAGAAGGAAGAGTCAACCTACCTCATAGCCTTGAAGGAAGAAGCACCCATCCTTCCAAACAAAGATCTTCCCTAAGGAATTACGCTTGTCTTGGAGGAATTCAAGGAAGTGATACCACCCGAGTTTTCATTGATGTTACCACCAAAAAGGGAGGTGGATCACAAAATAAAGCTGGAACCAGGTGCCACCCCCCTGCGGCAATGCCATATTGCATAGCGCCTCTGAAGGTTGAAGAATTATGGAGATAGTAAGGAGCTGAAGGACATGGGCTATATTCATCCATCAAAAGCACTCTATGGAGCCCTAGTTTTGTTCCAAAAGAAGCATGATGGATCACTTCATTTATGCATCGACTACTGGGTGCTTAAGAAGATCACGGTCAAGAATATGTACCCAATCCCACTTATTGCCGATCTCTTTAATCAACTTGGCCATGCACGATGGTTCACAAAGTTAGATCTACGATTCGGCTACTATCAAGTAAGAATTGCCGAGGGAGACGAACTGAAGACTACTTGCATCACGAGGTATGATTAGTATGAATTTCTTGTCATGCCTTTTGGACTCACAAATGCACCCACAACATTTTGCACCCTCATGAACCATGTCCTACAACTATTCCTGGACAAGTTCGTAGTGGTGTACTTGGATGACATTGTCATATATAACAACACTTTGAAAGATCATGTACATTATCTAAGACAAGTCTTCCAAGTACTTCGGGAGAACGAGTTATATGTCAAGAAGGAGAAATGCGCATTTGCTCAATAGGAAGTCACCTTCTTAGGACATATCATCGATAAGGCAAGCTTTGAATGGATGAGTCTAAGATCCATGTTATATAAGAATGGGAGCCACCAAAGAAGGTGGCAGAACTTCGATCCTTCCTTGGATTGGTCAACTATTATAGGAAATTCATCAAGGGCTATTCTACGATAATCTCTCCCCTCACCGATCTGCTGAAGAAGAATCAAACCTAGGATTGGGATGAGAAGTGTCTAATAGCATTCGAGACACTTAAGGAAGCCATGGTCCAAGAGCTGGTGTTAGACTTACCCGACCATACCAAACCATATGAGGTGCAAACAGATGCTTTAGACTTTGCACTAGGAGAGGTCCTAATGTAAGAGGGTCATCTGGTAGCTTATGAAAGTTGTAAGGTTAATTATGCGAAGAAGCGCTACATGGTCCAAGAGAAGGAGATGATCGTTTTAGTGCATTACGTGAGAACATAGAGACATTATCTGCTAGGCACCAAGTTTGTGGTAAGAACCAATAATGTCACCACAAGATACTTCCTTAAGTGAAAGAAGCTAACACCAAAACAAGTAAGGTGGCAGGCCCTCTTAGCTGAATTCGACTTCGTGAAGGAGTACAAGTTAGGAAAGGGGAATGTTGTGGCCAATGCACTAAGTAGAAAGGCCAAACTTGCTTCCATTATTATTCCAATTTTCCCTATGGTCGATCGCATAAAGGAGGGGTTAGAGTAGGACCCACAAGCCAAAAATTTGATGCACTTGGAAAGATAGGGAAAGTCGCACCAATTCTGGATTGAGGATGGGGTGCTCATCACCAAGGGAAATTAGGTGTATGTGCCAAAATAGGGAGAGTTAAGGAAGGAGATTATCAAAGAGTGCCATGAATCAAGGTGGGCAGGTCACCCTAGAGTATGATGGGCTATGGAACTCATCGAGTGAACTTACTATTAGCCCTAGATGAAGGATGATGTTGAGCTATATGTTAGGACTTGTCTTGTATGCCAGCAGGACAAGGTGGAATAGTGTCCTGCAGTAGGTCTATTAGAGCCATTGCCCATTGACAAGAGACCATGGGAGAGTATTTCTATGGACTTCAGCACATGCTTGCCGAAATCGGAGGGATGCAGTAATATTATGGTCGTCGTGGATAGATTTAGCAAATATGGAGTATTCATACCACTCCTGAACAATTTTAATGCCGAGACTGCTGCTAGGTTATTCTTTAAACATATGGTGAAATATTAAAGCATACCAAAAATGATAGTCAGCGATCGGGACACTTGCTTCATAGGGAGATTCTGGATGGAGCTCTTCAAAATCATGGGGTCCGAGCTCAAGTTTTCCACAAGCTTTCACCCCCAAACTGATGGCCAAACTGAAAGGGTGAATGTCTTGCTGGAGCTATACTTGAGGCACTATTCAGTGCTAATCAAAAGAATTGGGCTAAGCTATTTGACATCGCCCAGTTTTCTTATAACTTACAAAAGAGTGAATCAACTAGGTTGAGTCTTTTTGAGTTGGCAATGGGACAACAACCAATGACGCCATAAACTATGGTCATTGGTTACAAAGGGCCTAATCCTGCAGCATACAAATTTACCAAGGGATGGCATGAGAAGTCAGACTTGGCAAGGGAATACTTAGCAAAGGTCGCGTAGAAAATGAAGAAATGGGTCAATGCTAAAAGAAGACACTTGGAGTTTGAGGAAGGCAACTTAGTTATGGTGAAGCTCCTTCCTCATCAAAGTTGAAGGTTTACCAAGGTGCACAAAGGGCTAGTAAGGTGCTACGAGGGGTCATTTTCTATCAACAAATGCATCGGTAAGCTAGCATATCGCTTGACTTTACCCTCCCACTTGGAGATGCATCCAATTTTTCATGTGAGTCTGCTGAAGTCGTACCATCAAGATGAGGATGATCTAAGCCAGGATGAGTCAAAGAGAGCACCTACAGCCATTACTGTGGTGCCTGAAAGAGAAGTGGGGGAAATTCTTGCGCACCAAGTTATTCCACGATGCATGGGTCATCCTAGCTATGCAGAGTACTTTGTCAAATGGAAAGGATCTACCAGTAGTGAGGCGAGCTAGGAATATGATCTTGCATTATGGAACTACTAGGACCTGATCGAGACATACAACAGAGATGCGCCGAGGACGTCGCCATATTGAGTGGGAGAGAATGTGACGTACAACTTAAATTTGGCCCATAAATTTTTCCAAGGTGTTTTTCGGAAACTTCTAGAGGCATCTACCATAATCTAGAAGACTATGGGATTCTCTATAATTCCCTAAAGATGTGTAGATCTTGGAAAAAAGGCCTGGAAGGTTCCAGAATCATGTAGAACATTATAGAGGAGTCTTGAAGACTTTAGCCCTTTCTAGAGTAGTTTGGAGAATTCTAGAATAGGAACTAAAATGTAAATATTGAGGGGCTTCTCATATAAATAATAATTGCACTTTGACACCAAGTTCTAAGTATAAATAGAGGGGGTCATTTCCATGTTAGCCATCAAGCAAGCAAAGCAAGTCACATACCAAGCATTGTAAAGCTTCCAAGTTCTCTAATACAAAGTTCTTTCTTTACTCCTCAAGATTTTCTAGTTTCGTCATAAAATGTTTTGCTTAGTCTTTCAAAGTTCTACTAAGCATTAGACTCAAGCTAACTAGGAACTTAGTAGGAAAAGTTCACTAGGCCCCACGGTACATTGGAATCACGACCAAGTTCGTGACAATTGTTATTGATCAGTTTGTCTAAATATTAGTGATTTGAGACACTTAATTTAATATATATGGCAACATATAGGAGTGATAGTATAGGATCTTGTGTTGGAATTTGGATATTCAACGCATAGAAAAAATTGATATGTTATATTTCTAGGAAAAGATCTTAGTACTTGAGTATTTTTAATAATATTTTAACTGAATCTCCTAATTCATTATTTATTCCCTCATTTATGGTAAGACTAAATGGTTAGTTGATTTCCTTGTCTTCATGATTTTGAGCAGATTTTTATCTATTCTTTTATGGTAAATTTAACACATGATTGATTCTCTTTGTCATCCTTAAGGAAAGAATTACGTGATTTACTCTCTTGTTTATTATATTTCGGTTTCCTTATTCGAAATAGAATGACATCTCGTATTTAAGATAGATTTTAGATACTAATTGATTCTTCTTGCCTTGTTAAGTGTTGACTGATTTATACTTGCTTTATTATGGTAAACGTTTAATTGATTAGATTAACTAAAGGAATAGTATCCTTTAATTGCTCGTGTGAAGTAATTTCTTTTCTTTAGGATTCATTTCTTAAAAAAATAAAAATAACTATAATGGCAACTTTCTTTTATAATACATTAGATATGATCATGCTCATAGGATTCAATAATATAAGATTCTTATAAGTTTTGACTTGTAAATATTTTATAACTCACTTCACTCATAAAATTGTCATGTATTAAAAAGTTAAAAAGTTTTCAATATGAAATTATATCTTGTCTCTCATAAACACTCACATTTGGACTTCATGTTAAATATAGATATTAGTCTTAAGGAATTTTTTATTTCATTTTTGTAAAAAGCTAATATCATTTCACTTAGAAATTGTGCAATTGATTTTTTTAACATGTCATATAGTTTAAATGTTTTAACACTTTATATCTCAATAAGTTTTAATATGGTAATCTTTAAGAGACTAAAAATCCTTTTTTAAAAAAAGTTTTAATTGATTTGATACACATAGGTAATAAATCATATTGATTTGTGTTCGTATTTGTTTGGAGGCTTATGTGAAACCTTATGTGCTAATTGCTTGTCCCAATTGTTTTTATTTGACATGATGTAACTGGGAAACCTATATTCCCTTTTAAGTCTAGAACCACCAAACAATTAGGAGTCCAATGCCTCATGGACCATAAGAGGGACGATAGGCACTTTAGGAAACGATTAGAATTTTTTTATTTTCTTTAGTATGCCTTTAGGAATAAATCAATCTAGGAGGGGGATAGGGGTATATAGGACCCTCGAAAAGAATGATCTAATACTCGACCTTAATAGGAACGAAACCTTGATTTTCGTCCTTAGCCTTAAATAAGCCACGAGAGCTAAAATGAGAATTTTGTCTTTCGAAAAATAAAGCCGAGTAAACTAATTTGAGTAAAATTAATATCTCTTAGTCTAATTTTTCTCTCTCTTGTTTGCTTTTAATTATTTGGATTAGTTAGGTTTTATTTATTTGTTTATCCTTCTCATTTATTTGTTTAATTTCCTTTTTCGCTACTACTTAGATCTAATTAATATAACTTCCTAAAATATAAGAGACCTTGTTTGCAACCCCCACATAGATATGAGATATGGTTAGGACCCACTTTATGGACCTCGAAGGGTACCTAACACCTTCCTCTTGAGGTAATTTGAGACCTTACCCAATCTCTGGTGACTTAGACTTAGACTTGAAATGGTGTCCTAATGCACCCCAATCATTAGGTGGCGACTCTTCTTCCTTTTCCTTTTAAATCCCAAAAGAGTCTTTGCCATGACTTCATCTAGGTTCTCATCTTTTCGCAAGAAAAAATAGGGCGCGACACATACGATTCATTGGAACTAATGTCCAGCTCAATAGTTGGAAGGCTACTCCGTTTCCTACTAGAAAGGAGTCTTAGTAGTCTATCTTGTTTTTTCTTTATGTTTTTTTTACCCATGAATCATAGTTTAAATTTCTTTCTTATTGTTCAAGACCTCTTATCTTCCTTTTCAATAAAATTTAGGTTCATTTGCCATTTCTACCAAATATATTTATTTTACTTTTATACAGTTTTACCTATATTGATTCTAGTGATATGACATGCGCGCAGAATTTTTCGTCAGATCTTAAAATCCAATCTAATCCTAAAATAATAAATCAAGAAGTCGAATATGATGAAGATGAAGAATTCAGAGAAGTAAGTAAGGATTTTGAACATTTTGACAATAAATCAAATCCTAACATGAACAAAATAGAGGCAATCAATCTAGGAGATTATAAAAATCTTAGGGAGACTAAGATTAGTGTGCATGCTCAACTGCAACAAAAGAAAGAGATAACCCAGGATTTACTTGACTACATGGATGTTTTTGTGCTGTCTTATGATAATATGCCTGAGTTGAGCACTGACATGGTTCACAAGTTGCCAACTGACCCTACAATTTCTCCAGTTAAACAAAAGTTGAGAAAGCTTATAATCGACATAAGTGTAATAATTAAAGAGGAAATTACCAAGCAACTTGAGGCAAAAGTCATTTGAGTAGCTCAATATCCTTCATGGTTATCCAATATTGTTCTTATCCCTAAAAACAATGGCAAGGTTTGAATGTGTGTTGATTATCCCAATTTGAACAAAGCAAGTCCAAAAGATGACTTTTCATTGCCCAATATTCACATTTTATTAGACAATTGTGCTAAGTATGAAATAGCATCTTTTGTGGATTGCTACGTAGGGTACCAACAAATTATATGGACGATGAAGATGCTAAAAAGACATCTTTTATCATATCATGGGGTACATATTGTTATCGAGTCATACCATTTAGGCTAAAGAATGCAGGAGCAACTTACATAAGGGAAATGACCACCATGTTTCATGATATGATGCATAGAGAAATAGAAGTTTATGTAGATGATGTTATTATCAAATCAAAAAAGCAATTAGACCATGTCAAAGACCTACAAAAATTCTTTTAAAGGCTTCACAGGTATAATCTCAAGCTTAATCCAGAAAAATGTGTGTTTAGTATACCATCAGGGAAGCTTTTGGAGTTCGGAGTTAGCCAGCGAGGTATTGAATTAGATCCTTCAAAGATAAAAGCTATTCAGGAATTACCATAGACAAAAAAAATTGAGGTGATGAGCCTCCTAGGATGGTTAAACTATATCAGTAGATTAATCGCTCAGCTCACAACAACTTGCGAGCCTATTTTTAAGTTATTAAAGAAGAATGTCATAGTCAAATAGACTGAAAAATGTCAAGAAGGGTTTGACAAAATCAAAGGATATTTATCAAATCCTCCTGTATTGGTCCCTCCCGAGCTGGGTAGGCCTTTGACATTATACATGTTGGTGTTAGATAATTCTTTTGGTTGTGTGCTTAGTCAACATGATGTTATTAGTAAGAAAGAGCAGGCCATCTATTACCTCAGTAAGAAGTTTACTACTTACGAGTCTAAGTACACTCTTCTTGAAAAGACATGTTGCGCCCTAACTTGGGTAGCCCAGAAGTTAAAGCATTATCTTGCTTTTTACACTACTTACCTCATTTCTCACCTGGATACCTTGAAATACATCTTTCAGAAGCCCATGCCCGCAGGCAGGATTGCCAAATGGCAAATATTACTCACTGAATTTGACATTATTTATGTGACACAAACATCAATGAAGGCCCAAGCCTTGGTAAATTATTTGGCAAAAAACCCTATCTCTAACAAATATGAGCCTATTAAGACTTATTTTCCTGATGAAGAGGTATTATGTGCCAATGAAGTTATTCACAAAAACCATTTAGGATGAAAGTTATTCTTTGATGGAGTGCTAGTCCATCAAATTCAAGGAGAGTGGCAAACTCGTGATACAAAGCTCATACGTATCAAAGTTGCTTGCAAGAGCTTTGTCAGCAGTTCATTTCAGTAAAGTTCACACACATTCTTAAGGCTCAAAATGTTGTCGTTGATGCCTTTGCCACCCTATCCTCGATGTTCGAGCATCCAGATAAAGCTTACATCGACCCCTATACATATAGATTCGTTGCCAACATGCTTATTGCAATGTGGTCGAGGAAGAACTTATTGAAAAACCTTGGTTCCATGATATCAAAGCATACCTTCAATCTGGAGAGTATCTGATAGGCATCACTAGTAAGCAAAAGATAACTATTCGATGACTAGCTAACAGTTTCTTCTTAAGTGGAGGGATCTTGTACAAGAGGACCCCTGATTTAGGTCTTCTAAGGTTTATAAATGCCGAAGAAGCTTCAAACATCATGATTGAAATGCATTTTGGAGTTTGTAGGCCTTATATGAATGGATATGTCCTGGCAAAGAAAATACTTCAAACGAGTTATTATTGGCTTACCATGGAGCGGGACTTCATACAATTTGTTTGTTAGTGCCATGAATGCCAAATACACGGTGATTTGATACATTCTTCACCCTCAGAGTTGCATATAATGTCTATTCCATGGCCTTTTGTGGCTTGGGGAATAGATATGATTGGCTCGATCAAACTTAAAGCATCAAATGGCCATAGGTTTATTTTGGTAGCCATTGATTATTTCATAAAGTGGGTAGAAGCAGTGACTTTCAATTTTGTGACCAAAAAGGTTGTAGTGGACTTCATTCGTTGTAACATTATATGTCGATTTGGTATCCCAAAGATAATTATTATGGATAATACTGCCAATCTTAACAGTAATTTAATGGGAGAGTTATGTCATCAATTTAAGATCAAATATCAAAATTCAACCCCATATCGCCCAAAGGCAAATAGGGCTGTAGAAGCTGCTAACAAGAATATAACAAAGATACTCCATAAAATGGTGCAAGGTTCTCGGCATTGGCATGGAAACCTACCTTTTGCATTATTGGGTTATCACACTATAGTTCGTACATCAATAGGCGTTACTCCTTACTTGTTGGTATATGGGACCGAAGTTGTTATACCTACTAAAGTTAAGATTCCATCCCTTCGAACTATTGTAGCGGCCGAAATTGATGATGATAAATGGGTTAAAACACGATTAGTGCAACTAAGTTTAATTGATGAGAAGCGATTGACATCAATGTGTCATGGTCAGCTATACCAGAAGAGAATAGAACGAGCATATAATAAAAAGGTACGCCCCAAGCATTTTGTAGTGGGTTCAATTATTATTGAGGCATATCCTACCGCACCAGGCCGAGAGTAAGGGAAAAGTTTCTCCAAATCGGCAAGGATTATTCATTATAGTTAAGTTATTGTCAAATGGTGCTTTGTATTTAATAGATATAGAAGGCACAGTGACCGAAATGGCCATCAATGTCGATGATGTAAAGAGATATTATTTATGATTTGATTTTTTTCCATTAAATATCTCAAGTTTTGGTTGACATTTTAAAGGTTGATATGATGAAAGCCAAACATTCTTAATCCAAATATTAGGTCACACATTACTATCCATGTTGAAAAAAGAGAGAGAAAACTATCCTACTAAACTATGTTTGACCTGATTCTTGTTTCACAAGATACGTAGGCAGCCCTATTACTGGGATTCGATCCACCCAAATAAAAATTTCAAAATTCCATGTTTAGAAAATTGGGGCAAAAGTTGTATTCTCTCTCTTTCTACCGGGTCAATTCCCAGAGTTGAAGGTCAACCCTATGCATTCAAGCCTTTATGACATCCTTTCTTTTCACCCTTACCCAAAAGTCAAGTTACGACCAAAGAAAGACTCTTAAATCAACCTTTTGAAATGTCAACAATAAGCACATTAAGTTCATAAAACAATGGCACAAGGGATGATACTCCTCTTCAACAATACAAAAGTTAATTAAAAAAATGAGAGAGTCTTATTGGTGAAGACCCTAAGGGGCACGATAACACGAACGTGAGATTAAGAGGATAAAATGAAAAAGTCTTATTGGTGAAAATCATAAGGGGCACCTAAAGACGAAGGTGAGATTGAGAGGACAAAATGAGAGAGTTTTATTAGTGAAAGCCCTAGCAGGCATCATAAGGCGAATGAGATCTCAAACTCGATTATGGTTCATTGAGGTATGTGGAAATCAAGGTCAATATTGATGATCGATAAGCATCGGTGAATAGTTTGGATAGATTAATTCAAAGCACATGTCATGATCGATAGAGTCAGCTATTGTACTCAGATAAGTTCTCTATTTCCTTCCTTGCTCTAAAAGCGATCCTTCTCATTGATTTGTTTTTTGGTTATTCCTTTTTTCCATCATTTTTCCCCTTTTTCTTTTTCTTTTCTTTCTTCCCTTATGTCCTTTGGTTGGATTCATGTCAAAAAAAGGAGGGGATGATAAAGTATAAAGGATTTCAAGGCTTGCTACTACCTTTCTAATTTCACAAAGTGAAGCATCAAGCCAATTGACAAAATTCAGACTAAGGAGAAATGCCAATGAGTTGTTATTTACCAACAAGTCTTGAAATTTTGATGCAGAGGTTTAATGAAAGTATGAATAGTTGTTATCCTAAAATAAAGATGGGCATTGGATTAACATCGCAGTCACTCTGGGTAATCATTTTTGGTTCAGTCAGCAAACCACCAATGAGGGGCATTAATAACATGGAGGAAAAGAACAAAATGACGAGTATTAAAGTGATCATTATCAGAAGTCAAGAACGCGGACCAATCACCATGCTTTAGAAATTTGGAAAATATCTTTGAAACAAGAATATAGGTTGTGCTCAATTTGATAGTTCAGAATCCTAAATACTTAATCTAAATTATGGAGAATAAAATGGCAATGTTACGATACTGGTTTGTCTCACTCAATTATAATATTGTTGGTGCTTTGCATAGCAGGACCCTTCTGGATAATGGGATTTAAATTAACTTCAGGACCCTCCCGGATAATAGACTTAGTGTGGTAGGACCCTCCTAGATAATGGGACCTAGTGTAGCAGGACCCTCTTGGATAATGGGATCAGGACCACTTGGATAATGAGACTTTGATTAGAAGGACCCTCTTAGATAATGGGATCAGGACCACCCTGGATAACGGAACTTAGATTAGCAGGACCCTCCTGTATAATGAGACTTAATGTAGCAAGACCCTCTTGGATAATGGGACTTAGATTAACAGGACCCTCCTGGATAATAGGATTAAGACCCTCCTAAATAATGTAATCAGGACCCTCTTAAATAATGGGACTTAGATTAGCAGGACTCTTCTGGATAATGGGATCAGGATGCTCCTGCAAAATGGGACTTAGTGTAGCAGGACCCTCTTGGATAATGGGATTAGGACCCTCCTGGATAATTGGATTTACTGCAGCAGGACCCTCCTGGATAATGAGACTTAGATTAGCAGGACCCTCCTGGATAATGGGACTTAGTGTAGCAGGACCCTCCTGGATAATTGGACTTAGTGTAGTAAGACCCTCCTGGATAATTGAACTTAGTGTAGCAGGACCCTCCTAGATAATAGGACTTAGTGTAGGAGGAGCCTCCTGGATAATGGGACTTAGATTAGCAGGATCCTCCTGGATAATGGGACTTAGTGTAGCAGGACCCTCCTAGATAGTGGGATCAGGACCCTCCTGGATAATTGGACATAGTGTAGCAGGACCCTCCTAGATAATAAGATCAGGACCCTTCTGGATAATATGACTTAGTATAGCAGGACCCTCCTAGATAATGGGACTTAATGTAGTAGGACTCTCCTGGATAATGGGATCAGGACCCTCCTGAATAATAGGACTTAGTGTAGCAGGACCCTCCTGGATAGTGGGACTTAGTGTAGCAGGACCCTCCTGGATATTGGGATCAGGATCCTCCTGGATAATGGGACTTAGTATAGTACAACCCTCTTGGATAATGGGATCAAGATCCTCTTGGATAATGGGACTTAGTGTAGCAGGACCCTCCTAGATAATGGGATCAGGACCCTCTTGAATAATTGGCCTTAGTGTAGCAGGACTCTCCTAGATAATGGGATCAGGACCCTTCTAGATAATGAGACTTAGAGTAGCAAGACATTTCTGAATAATGGGATTTAGATTAACCTCAGGACTTGAATGGGACTTAGAGTAGTAGGACCCTCCTAGATAATGGAATTTAGCGTAGCAGGACCCTCCTAGATAATGAGATTTAGATTAACATCAGGATCCTCCTGGATAATGGAACTTAGCATAGCATGACCCTCATGGATAATGGAATTTAGGTTAGCAGGACCTTTCTAGATAATGGGATTTAGGGCTAGTAGGATTCTCCCGGGTGATTGGATTAGACGGAACCAATTTAAGTGATCAGTGGAGTTACTTGAACAAGTCAGAAACATATGAAGAATGCGTTGCAATGAAGCTCAAGTCATCCAAAATCTTGATTCAAAGCTAAGCATTCTCCTTCATTCACGCCCACAAAATTTTCTTTGCTATAAATTGGGACAAAAATTTTGTGCTATTACTTTTGTGTGTTTTTATGTCAGGAATCTAGGTGCAGAACAAGGTCAATTCACATGTCAAGCTCAAGATCATGTCTATAAAGCAAAATGTCGCTAACTTTGAAGCTCATTTTCAATTCAAGTAGTAGGAGCTAGTCATGAAGACAAGGATTGTTTCCAACATTGAGTAGCTGAAGCCTACCAGGGAAACAAGCTAACCTTCAAGTTCATATGAGATGACATCTCACCATTTGAGAAGACGTGAAAGCCCGAGATGATTCAAGGAAAGCTATATAGATAGGATCTTGTCCTTGCTTTTCTTTTGTTTTTTATCTTTCATTTGTATGTAAGAATAGGAGCTATGAACTGGAGCCTCGTCGGACCTTACCTTACTTCCAACTCATCACTTCACCTCCTTGAACTACACGTGACCTGATTCCCATATGACCCGGGATATGTACGTTGCCCAAAATTAGGACTCGGTTGCATCTTTTTCCCCACGAGTAAGAGTGCGGTCAAAACTTATCACGTTGTCTATGTCTTTGTCTGCAAACTCTTCGTGTTCTCAATCAAAGAGGGGCAAACTATAGAGACGTAATTTTTGACCGAACCCAAGTTTTATTATTATTATTGTATATGTATATATAGTATATATTTCGAGCTAAATTGAATTTTCTTTTAAAATATAATTTTAATTTTAATTTTATTTTATCTTAATAGGTTATTTAAAATAATTTGAAAACTATAAAAATAAGGTCACATTTGTAGATAAGTTTATTTTAAGTTACTTCGAACATTGATGAAAATATATTCTTAGTTGAGGTTTTAATAAATAATCTAGAATTTTCAATTTTAGATTAGCTATTTAACGTTTTTTATATTATGTTAGTTAAAATATTTTCATCATTATATATATATTTTTTATATATAAAAGCTCTGTTTAAAAGATATATGTGTATATATTTATGTACATAACATAAAATAAATAAAAATTTAATTAAAAAGAAAAAGAAAAACATAGACTTAAAATCCTAAAAACTAGCATTAATTACCCCATATCCTAAACACGCCACATTTAACTAAAAAGCCTAAAATCACTCCCCCATCCCCAATCTGCGCACACTATGCATTAAAAAAATATTATATAACACAAATCTCTCAACTCTCGTGATTTTTCTCAACTTCCCCACTACACTCACACTACAACACAACTTTCTCACCCACTCCTTATATAAATAAAACATTATAATTGATAAGTCATAAGTTTTTAGTCTAAGTTCAAGATTTCAAAAAATAAAAAGGGAGCGTACATTGAGCAAAGAGGGATAAGAAGTGAGACAAGCTAAAGAAAGTAGAGTGTTTTTGGGAACATTTTCATCCTAGTTCAAAGTCTTGTGCTCGAGTGGTGTTCGTCGGCTCTGGTTCGTTGCTGCGTGGGGAATTTTTGGCTTTTGCTAGCTCTTGTAAATTAGTGGGTTAGTAGCAGCTATATTTTGGCTTCTTCTAACCATGAAAATTCTTCAAGAGGCAACTATTGATCTTTGTACCTTAATAAAGATGTCGAATGGAAGTACACTTTATTTTACCTTTGTTATGTTTGCTTTGAGTCAGAATAAGTGAATTGAAGTTTGATTTCTTGACGCTTTATTTAGGCACATTCTCCTTTGTTTCATTTTTTTTTTCTTTCTAGCGAAACAAGTGTTTGAAGGTTGATAAATTTTCCATGTTATTTCGTTTCATTCTTCATGCTCGAGTGATTATTCAAAAGGATTCGGTTTGTCTGCCTTTTGAACTTCATTATTCCATGATTACATGAATTGATCTAATATAAAGAAGGAATGAGAAAAGTTTTCTGCTGCGTGATAATTTAAAGAAAAGGGTTAAAGAATGGTGTCGTTCGGTTCTTTCGATATATCTATTGAGATTCAATTGAAAGATTTTGTGTAAACATCTTTGTTTTGTGATTTGAATGAATAGAAGCTATGTATTGTGCTCCATTCATATCGTTTCAATTAGTCTAAAAGTCCGACACTTTACAAGATTGTGTGTTTTATTTTCACACTCAACTCTCCATTAGTCTCGAAATTGGATTCTTTTAAACAGGTTAGACTATAGGGATTGAATCATTTTTATTTATCTTTGTATGGAGTTGACAGTAGTAAATGTTGCCTTCATATATTAAGGATGAGAGTTTAACTATATTAATCATAAGACAAGAAGAAGAAATCACATTTTTTTTCTTTCATATGGTTTGAAGTTAATTTGGAAATTTAGCATAAATTTGGTAGTCAGAATTGGAAGATCTGCACTGTGTTGGCCTTAGGCACATTTTGATGGATATGGTATGGGAATATGTGAGGTGTTCATGTAGTTGGGTTATCTTATTACTTATCTTAGCAAAAGGGTTAATCATAAGAGTTAACATATTAAGCATTGTGAAGTTAGTTTGCTTCAAATTACTGAATTACTTGGGTTTAATTATATTAGAATAGTTTTCTATATTATCTTGAATGCATTTTGGTAATATTTCATTTAACTTTCTCATACATGATATAATATCTCATAATTTTATTTTCTGTGGAATTAATTTATGTTTCTGTTTAATTCTTCAAAGTTATAACAGCCTTAGGGAAAAATATTTAAAAGCCTCATTAATGATGGAATTTATTTAAAAGGCCTAATGATTACCTAACTTAGCCTTACAAAAGATTTACTTATAATTGAGGAGCAAAAGTTAGTCATAGGTTAATTCAAAACTTTATTCGGAATAAAAACAAACAAAAAATTAGAAAGGATAATCTCATGTTTACACGAGACAAATAAATGTCCTTATTGTTAGACGAGCATAGGTTTCATTTTCTAACAATATAAATTTTATCCAAAAAATAATATTTTATTAGTAATAATAATAAAAAAAATTTGTTCTCCATAAAGAATGTGGTTGCACATCTTTGTGGAGACACTAAATTTTTTTTTTCAAGGATGCGGTGACGCACCATGACCCAAATGAGTTTCATAATTAATTTTTTTCTTTAATCTAGATTAAAATTTGATTACAGAGAATTGTTGAGGTGTACAGAAGGAAATCACACCTCTAATATCTAGACAAAGAATGTTATGACACATCTAAGTTGAGACTCATAAAATCAATAATTTTATATGAAAATGAGCAAATTAAGGTTCATACACACGATTTATCCTAAAAACTAAATAAAACAAATATAGATTGATAAAAACGACCGTCCAAAATGATGAACGAATTAAGGCTCATAGACATAATTTATCCCAAAATAATTTAAGACAAGTATAAGTTGATAAAAGCGACCATGCTAGAACCACGGGACTCGAGGGGTGCCTAACACCTTCCCCTCGGTCAACAGAATTCCTTACTCGATCTTTGTATTCGCAGACCAATAATAAAAGAGTCAACCTCCTTTTGATTAGGATATGGGATGAACCAACTCCATCTCATTAGGAAACTCAAGCTCATAAGCTATCTTACCAACCTTTTTCAAAATTTTACAAAGACCCACAAACCTTGGGCTCAATGTACCCTTCTTGCCAAAACGAACAACACCGTTCATAGGTGAGACATTCAAATATGCCCGATCATCTACCCTAAACTCAAAATCTCTCCTCCTCACATTGATATAGGACTTTTGCCTACTTTGATCCATCTTCAATCTTTCCCTTATCAACCTCACCTTCTCAAAAACTTCCATAAGACCAAATCCATACCTAACAAAACCTTTTCTCCCACTTTAAATCACCCAACCAATACACTTCCTTCAAATCCCTATACACATTTGTAGAAATAAGGTAAATGAAATACGATGAATTATGAGCCTCTTTAAAAATAAAGTCTCTCAACCCATCAACATCAAGCACACACAACCTACCTTGATATCTAAAGACACCATATCCCTTGGGAGGAAACCTCCACCTTATCTTCTTCTACAAAAGCCTTCAACTCTAACAAAATGAGGTGAAGGTCTTATTTGGATTTGATTTCTTTAATCAAAGAAGATTTGGAACCATCAGCAACTACCATACCATCGCTTTAAACTTTATTCAACCTAACCCTAAACCCAGCCAACCGATGAACTTCTTTTATTTTTCTTATTATTCACTTACACTTCCTCACCTTACACTACATGCCCAATGAATGCAACCTCTTTTAACCAAAACTCAAATTTATCGGACTTAGCAAACAATCTTTCCTCCCTTAAAGTTTGCAATGATACCCTCAAATGTTTCACATGCTCATCCTCACTCCAATAATAAGTCAAGATATCATCAACAAATACCACAACAAACATATCAAGGCAGAGTTTAAATACCCTATTCATAAGATCCACATGTACTATTGGTGCATTAGTTAGGACAAATGGCACTAGCACAAATTTGAAGTACCTATACCTAGTCAGAAAAGTCTTCTTAGGAATATCGCATCCCCTTACCCTTATCTGATAGTATCTTGACTGTAGGTCCATCTAAAAATTGACTAGCCCCTTGCAATTAGCCAAATAGATTCTTGGAAGTGGGTACTTATTCTTAGGAGTGACTTTGTTGAGTTGACAATAATCAATGCACATTAGGAGTGACCCCTCCTTCCCCCTCACAAACAGAATGGGAGCACCCCAAGAAGACTTGCTAGGCCTTATAAAGCTCTTCTCCAATAAATCATTCAACTGATTCTTAAGTTCTATCAACTATGTTGGTGCTATCCTATAGGGTGGAACAGAGATAGGTTTGGTATCGAGAAGGAGATCTGTGCCAAAAATCAATTTTCCTTTCGGGAGGAATGCCAGAAAGATCTTTGGGAAACACATCAAGGAATTCATTGACTATAGGGACTAATGCAAAAGAGCTAGACCTTAACCCTATGATAGATACACCCCTTAGAAATTATTTTACGGGCCTTAAGGTATGAAATGAACCTACCCTTTACCACAAAATCTTGACCTTCCCACTCTAACACGGATTCATCGGGAATTTGAAACTTGATCTTGTGAGTTCTACAATCTATGATGGCATAGGAAGTACGTAACAATCCATACCAAGGATGACAATAAAATCTACCATAAACAATTCGATGAGATTGCATGGAAGGGTCTTATGCTTATAGACTCAGGAACACTTTTATATACTATAATAGCCACAATAGACTTATCCACAGGAGTGGACATAAGGAAAGAGTCATGTAAAATTTAGAGACTCAAATTGAACCTATTAGCAAGGAAAGGGGTCATAAAAGATAGGTTAGCAACCAGATCTAACAACACATAAACATCAAAATCAAATACTTTCAACATACCCGTGACAATATTTAGTTCATCATCCACCTCTTACCTCCCTTGTAGCACATAGAACCTATTATTATAAGGAGCACCACCTTGCTACACACCATGAGGCTTTTGACAATGTTGACCATCTTTGCCTTGTGGATGAACACCCTTACCCGTATCACGAGCTTTTGGATGATTAAAAATCTGGGAACAAGTTGGCCATATGCAATGCAACCACCAGTCTCCCGATAGCACAATACTCTATGGTTCTTACCACACCTTCCACACATAGGAATAATTTGTTCACCATTACCACCATGATCTTTGTGTTGCGCACCCTATCATTGGAAAACCTTTGGTTTTGAGCATTAGAGGACCCTTGTCATTGTAACTTCTGGCCTTATTGAAAATGACCACCTAAAGCACCTTGAAATTCACCATCACCAATATGAGTCCTTTTTCTCCTTACCTTAGGCCACCCCATAGCTTATGGTCAACATTACCACACTTGAAACAACCCTCATGTCATAAGTTGGACCTGGGGTCTAGGAGTGACATGGTGAATGGGTACCCAAGAGTCCCCAAATAAGTCTCAAAGTATCCACATTCACATCATCAGTTCAAAAATGCATGATAAAGTAGTAGACACTCAGTTCTAAGGGACGGGAAAGTATGACTCAAGCTATGGGGATGTCATAGGGATAGGGATTAGCGTGATCCATATAGTAGATAGCACATAAAAACTAAAGGACGGGTAATTATGACTTATCCTATGGGGATAGAAGGGGCTAAGGACTTTCAACATTTTCCATCTCATCATAAACATACCATTGGCAATAACATTACATAGATAGCCATAATCATAGTCTCCATAAGAAAATAACAAGATATAACACAAATCCATACAAGAGTCTACATGTTGTCCAACAATACCTCTAAGTCATAAATTTGGGTGGGGGCCAAGACATGTCCAGGGCTCACCCTCAAAGTAAATAAAACATAAACGAAAGCAACATAATAGGTAGATGAAAGGTGGCTTGTCCTTGGATGATAGAACTCACTACAACAACTTTCACAATGCGATCTAACCGTCAAGAGGTGGATGAAGATAGTCTTTGATCCCTACATGGTTAAATCATGTAGGCAAGGAGTATATATTAGTATGTTTGAATGTACTAAGTATGTGGGCATGCAATGCATATGAACTCATTAAACCTGCTTTTAATGTTAGATGACAAGGGCACATACATAGAAAGAAGTATATAAGGAAGGGTAATATATCAATATGTCATGAAATCCATGATGCATGAAATGCCATAATACTTCAACATAGAGTGGATGAGACCATAACTGACAACCCAAACTAATGCGACCTATTACATGAAATTTACCTGATGAAAGACTCTTATTGGACGGGAAAAGATTTCTTGCAAAAGGTAATCTACACCATACCTTACTACCCGATCATTATAGTGTAATGGACACCTTCCTTATGATCCAGTCATTTCAGAAGGACTTCATAATCATCTCATCAAAAGGCATAAACATATACCTACACTGGCACGTAGTTATGGGATTTGGGTTCTAGACCCTTGGAGATAGCCCCCTCCCAATAGGTCCTCTCGATTCTAGGTCATCATTCCACAAAAGTACATATACATATACATGCTTTCAAAAGAGGCATAAGTCCTTTCAAATCATTTCAAAGCATACTAAGGCTTAAAAGCCAAAACATTCTTCATAATCATGCATATTTAGGCTAAAAAGCCAAATCATACTTTATATCATACGTTCATGCATAGGAATAGCTCATTCACATATTAAAAAATTGTTTAAACACCCAAAGTTTGCTCCAAGAGCCATATCATAGACATTTTGTGATCACATTTTTTTCATAACCATATTTTCATCAAAATTATATTCCTAAACTACTTGGGTCTTAGCCCACTTCATAATCTTTATAGAGTAGGCAAGCGCCAAAAATACTAAGAGAATGACATGGAAAATAAAGATTCATACTTAAATCAATGACAGAAAATGAAATTCAAGTAAATCCGTAAGTAAATTCACATTTAAATCATACTTTAGATTACCCATGCTTGAATCAACCTTTAAAGGGGACGTACATATCCAAACCATCATAGTATCAATACAATTCATCATATTAGGACTTAATAACTTTTAACATTTAAAGAAACATGCATATTCAAACCTTCATAATACAATGCAATTTAATATAGTAGGTCTTAAATCACTTTGAAAAAATTAATTATATACAGCTCACATCCCAATTGAATCAAATCAACATTAATTTAAAAGACTCATATTCAAAGTAAGCTTAAATTTCATAAATTGAGTAAAAGAGTTTGGGGTCTTCATGGTTGAAAGGGACCATGAATTAATCCCGCATACCTTAGCAAATTAAGAAGAATTAAGAAGAAATTGATTGAAGAAGAATACCCTTCCTTAAGCTCCAAGATAATTATCCAATGACTCACTTGAGAGTAGTTCTTTAGATGAAAGAATTTGAATATTCTAAGTGTAAGGATTGAATCTGAATAGGAATAGAGGAGTATAGGTCTTTTCAGGGGTTTAGGATAGGTTAGAAAGTCACAAACGACACTTAGGAATAACCAAAATTACAAGAAATCCATTAATAAAATGAGCTTCAAAAGGTTTCCACAGCCGGTCAAGAAGCCTCACGGCTCGTGTGAAGTCACATCAACCATATGGTTGTCTGTGAGACCATACTCAGAAAAATTCTCACTGGCCAAGTTCCAAGGACGGTGATTCCATACTTAGAAACTTTTAAGTCCAACACTCTCACGGGACCTACACGAGTCGTGTGGTGCTACACAGCCTGTATAAGGGTATGTTGTGAAGTATCTTAGCCAAAATGTGTCTTGTGGGATTAGCGTGATCCATATAGTAGA
>DF361151.1:24585-52579 GCA_000787875.1 Solanum virginianum | reverse complement strand
ATTCGAACTAAAGTTAATGATAGGCTGGAGGCTTGGAGACACGCCTTGGAGTCCAAAGGATTCAAACTGAGCAGGACCAAAACATAATACTTTGAGTGCAAATTCAGTGTCGCGAGGGATGAAGCGGACATTGATGTGAGGCTTGCCACTCAACCTATCACTAAGAGAGACAACTTTAAGTATTTGGGGAGATGAGGATGTTGAGATGGATGTGTGATCACACCAGGAGTGATAAGATTAGGAATGAAACCATTAAGGAGAAGCTAGAGGTGGCCTTTATGTCTGATAAGATGAGGGAAGCGAGACTGCGATAGTTTGAACATGTGCAGAGAAAGAGTACTGATGCTCTTCTTAGGAGGTGCGAGAGATTGGTTTTTGGAGCTACACAGAGGGATAGAGGCAGACCGAAGAAGTGTTGGGGGAGGTGATTAGACAAGATATGGTGAAACTTGATCTCACCGAGGACACGACCTTAGATAGAAAGAAGTGGAGGTTGTGAATTAGAGTAGCATGCTAATTAGTTGGTAGAGTTAGGTGGATGTCTTGCCTTATGGTATAGTAGGGTTGCAGGAATAGTCGTGTTTATATCATGTTTGTTAGGATTTGTCGTATGTGAGTTAATTTTATCGTATTTACATATTGTTATGTATTTTTCGTTATTAGTTGCCCTCTTTATTCCCTTTCTTTTCCTTGTTGGCATATCTAGTTTATTCTGCTTATAAATTTTTGAGACGAGGGTTTCCAGGGAACAACATTTTTACTTCTATGAGATAGTGATAAGATTTGTGTATATTCTATCCTCCCCAGACCCTACTTGTGGGATTCAACTGAATATGTTATTGTTATTTTATTTGAGAACCGATAATTTTCTTATATTTATCTTTGCATGAATTTTGTTATAGTGGAGATTTTATATCTCAAAAACCAAGAAGCTAAGGTGCTTTTTCAAAGTTTTTTTTTTTTTGTTGATGGACACATAATGATTAAATCATAGAAAGTTGTATTTTATTTATTATATTATGTAAATAAATACATAAAAAGAACATGTTAGAAAAAAGATGTTATGGGGGATTTATGCATATACTTTCGTGCAGGGTCAGAAACACTAATTAATATGTCCCATACTTTTTGATCTATTATCAACTACAAGAAGATCCTCTTCTTCCCATACCCCCTTTTTCAATAAATTGAAAATAAAAGTTTTTTTTTTTGATTTATTGGACATTTATTTTGAATATCATGACTCAAGATTGTTTATATAATTTTAATTGTCCTAAGATTGTGAAATTCTTTATAGCGTAAAGTAGTGGTCTAAATAAATAGTGCAATAATTATTCTAGTTTTTTGATATGGACTTGATAAAATTAAATTGTCTGTGAGAAATTATAAATGAAAGATGATGACACACAACGATCTCAATTAGAAATTAATGAACAACGTGATCAGACATCAAATGATAATAACTTTATATTTTTAATTTTTTTATATATTTTATATAAATTAAGACGAAAAGAATATTTTTTCAAAAAGATGATGTGGCCATATATACTATTGATTTGGAATTTTATGTCCACCTTGAAACCAAGCAAATGCCTTAATTCAAATATTTTGTTTTTTCTTTGAAACTTTATGTGTTTTATTTGAACAAATTCTAAGTAAACTCACATGCACACAACTCATCAATTCCCCTTTTTTTCTTGTGGGGTTTCTGTTTTTAGACAATGGAAGGAAACTTAACACACAATAACACGTGTTGTCCATATTATAAAAGTGAAAAAGTCCTTTTTTTTTCTATTAAATTTTGATCAAGAGATTTTGAGTTCGAGTTTTGAATATAATCGAAAAGCATTTTATACTAATGTAAGAGTTTTTTATGTGAATTCAAATTTTTCGAATCTTAACACGATTATCAAATATCAAGAGGCAAATCAAAATGTATTACATATATAGAAGTGTGGATAAGCAGCCACCTCTTAATTGACATGTCTACTTCAGCTGCTTGCTCAAGCAAGTAGTTGCTAATTGACGTATCTGCTTCAGTTATCTGCTTAAGCAAGTCGTTGTTAATTGATCACATATTTGCTTCAACTGCTTGGCTGTGATAACTAGTATATATATATATAAAAACAATTAATCAATTTCATTTTTTTTACCTTACTTTTATATGCCTATGGTGGGGTCCTTTTTTTAAATTTATGTTATAATATATTATGAGAAGCTAGTAGAATATTACAGCTAAATTCCCACTTGCATGTCCCCTAGATGTCACCACTCAAAAGAAATGCCAATTTTTCTCCCATCTACTAATCAATAAGACTTTTTCTTGAAAATGAGATTTCTCATTGCTATCAATCTAAAGTTCTTTAGATTTGGTATAGATACAAGGCAAATTTAAAATTTAAATCTGATGAATTAGATTTTAAGGTTAGTCTTTATGATCGAATTCGTTGCATCTTTTGAATTAAATCGATTTCAAATTCAATCAAATTATTTTTAGATCTGATATTAATCCAAGGCAAATTTAAAATTTAAATTTAATAAGTTCGACTTTAAGGTTAATTTTTATGATCAAATTCGTCGCATCTTTTGAATTAAATAGAATTTTATAAGCATTAAAAAAGGTTATTAGTTTGTCTTATAGATTATACATATACTACATATGTGTCAAAATGAATAATATTGTGATTGGTAAAATTCATATTCAAAATACTACATAAAATCATGTAATTATACAGTTTTTGATTTATGAAAAGCATTAACTAAATTATAAGCTAAGAAGAAAATAACGTTAGAACAATGTATATGAATAAATAACTTATATTTAATAGATTAATAATCTTATATTAAGAATTAAATTTACTAAAAATTATACATCACAAATATTGTGGAGAGCCCACCTAATTATAATTTTAAAGTCCTAAACAGTAGAAACTATATGTAGACTGTACATAAACCTTTAATTTCTTGATTGAAAAAATTGATGTGAAATTATTAATCATAATTAAAAAAAAAAAACATACAAAAGGACAAGAGTCAAACAAGACATAATTTGTTTTTATTATTTTCCAGTGTCTACCTACATGTTTGGGCAAGCATTTAATTTTAATTGGATAATAATCATTTTTCACATCATTATGGTTGTCAGTGTAACCAAATTAGTAGATTTCTCTTAAAAAGAAAAATTAACCAGATAAGTAAATATATATATATATATATATATATTAAAAATTAGTATATTTCTCTTAAAAAGAAAAATTAACCAGATAAGTAAATATATATATATATATATATATATTAATTAATATAGTTATAATTTTAATTAATTATGGCTTGCAACAAATATCTAATTATAATTATAATTTGAGTTTTATATAATTCGCGTGATTTATATAAATATTGTGTGCGATTATATAAAAATTGTGTACGAATCAAATTATATATCGAAATATACAAACACTGTGAATTGTATAGCGAATTATACAGACGATGTGAATGAACTGTATAGAGCAATCTATAGTACTATACAAAAACTATGAATTATATAGCGAATTATACAAATATAATTAGGTTTATATTTATCATTTATGAAATTTACTCTTTTTAAAACCATCATGCATTGTAATAATTCAATATTGCTTCAACCTTAATTAGAAATTTGAATTTCAATTTGAGTTCTTGAGAATTAAAAAAAATATGTATTAAGAGTATTGTATTGATAAATGACTATTATAATATATAAATTCGAATTAAATTAAGTTTTGCTATGATATTTGATACCAAATGAAAAATAATTTAATTATTTTTTATTTATTTAGGATTTTTCAATCATGTAATAATTACAAGGTTAAATCCACATGCTTACGTATGATAAGCACAAATTATATTCTTCTCTTTTTTGACATATCAAGGCAAGACGAGATTGGTTATAAACTAAGAAGATAAGGATTTGACTTGTTAGTTATATAGTATCTTTTAATATAAAGGGTTTTACTCGGATCGATATGATTCTTTTATTCTGAGTTAAAAAATTTTGCTTAAATTTTTTTTAATTATGAGAATTACAATGGATTGATTAAGTAAAATTTCTTTACCCTTAAGTAAATAGTTTATTTTTGAATTTTAAATATGATTTTTTTTAAAAAAAGTATCAATTTATTGCGCTCATAGTATACCAAAGAGATCATATAACATTATGCGTAATTCAACTTTAAAATATTATTTTTTGAGAAAAATCAAACAACCAAAAAATCGAAACTTTTGCGAAGTTGTAATCTACTACATACCTTTTTTTTATTTTATTAATTTATTCTAGAATTAGTAACTTCGATATTGTTGAATTAATTGAACGCGGTGTTAAAATATTAGCATGATTTTTGTATAAATAATCCTAAGATTACATGTATTAAAATAAAAATAAAAACTCATTAAGAAAAAAATAAAATAAAAATTATTAATATTCGATATTTATATTAAATTAATAAATAAAGACTCCTTTATTTACTTTTCAATTAATCGGCGATGCACGTACCAATTTGCCGAGGAGATAAAATGGAATATGCTGACGCGTCAAATATCTTTAGCCAGCTCAGCTCAAGCCGAGCCGAGCCGTGGCCCTTTGGTCATTCTGCTTATCACAACTATAGAGTATTTATACTGCCATGTCACCTTATTCTTATCCCAAATTTTGTTTAAAATATAAAAATTACTTTTTCTTGTTTTATGTAATACTGTTTGACTTGTTATGATGTTTAAAAAATAAAAAAATTTAAAATTTATAGTTTAAAATAGTTTTTAAATATTTTTGATGTAATTCATTTTGTTGAGGATAAAAGAAAATTTTTTAAGTTAAAATGTATCTAGTTATAATAATATAATATTTTTTTGAGACGGACTAAAAATAAATAGTGTCACGTAAAACGAAATAAAGAGAATACCTTTTTTGGGGGAAGTTTTTCCATTGAGTATATAAAAGGTGAATGACTATATATAGGAAGTTTCTTCGCTTCGAAGTTCAAACTCAAGAGATCTGATTAAAAATAAAGTTTTTAAAGCATACTTAACTAATTAGTATTAATTTTAGAATGAATTTAACTTATATATGCTATCAATTGACTTTTAAAAAAATTAGGAGGAGTTGATTTCTCATATGATCGCTCAACTAAATATTATTATGTCAAAATATTTTTTTAATTAAAAAAATGTTGCAATCAACATGAAGAAAAATTTATTAAAGTTCATTAATATTACTTCATTTGTCTTAATTTATGAGAATGTATTGACCTAGTAACGAAGCTTAAGAATAAACTAAACATTCTTAAATTTATAGTCCAAAACTAAAGATAAATATTTATGTAGATATAAATCATCTCATTAAGGATAAAATAGAAAGTTAAAGTAAAAAAATGAAAATATATCATTTTTTAGACTCATAAAAGATAAAAATATCACGTAAATTGAGATAAAAAAAATCAGTGCATAAAATTTAAACTCAAGAAGATAACAAACTACTTATACATCTCAATTTATATGAAGGTATCTGTTTAAACATAATTTCTTTTTAAAAAATAATATTTTTATAAAATGTGCGATCTAAAATAAGTCATAACATTTTATGACTACAAATCATTTCATCAAGCATAAGATAAAAAGTTTAAAATTAAATTTTTGCTAAATATTAAAAAATATTTTATAGCAACAACAACAACATATCCAGTGAAATTTCATAAGTAGGGTTTGAGAAAGATAAAATATAAGCAGACCTTATCACAATCTTATAGAGATGGAAGAGTTATTTTTGAAAGAGTCTTAGCTCAAAATTATAGATCCAGATACTAAAAAATAGTATCACCTAAATTGAAACACAAGATAATATATATATATATATATATATATATATTTTTTTTTTTTTTTGATATATAAAAAGATAAATCCAAAAGAATATCCCATAAACCAAAAAGCATTTCATTTAGGTTGGATTTGTCTTGAATTTAGAGTTCATTTCATTTCCCTCCCAAGAAATTTGCAAAGTGCACCTAACCCCAGTCAGATTCTAACCCTACATCTGACTCAACTTTGGTTTTATTTAAAGTGAGAGAAAGTGTTAAGCAAAGGGCCAGCTGGTTTTTTCTCATCTCAATTTCATACCTCTCCCAAAATTTTCTTCATCTTTCTTCAAAAAAATAAAATAAAATAGTGGGGTGTTTCAAGATTTGATTTTTTTAGTTAATGATGTAAAAATAGGAAAAAGAGTGTCAAAAATTACTAATTTTTGTTTTGGGGGTTTTAAATTTATACCTTTTTTTAGATTTTCTTGATTTTTGCCTTGCCATTCTTGATGGGTTGTTGTGAGGTGGAGGAAATATTATCTAAAAAGGAGAAAAATGAAGGTTTGGTTAGTAGAGAAGAAAAGGGGTTGGACAAAATCAAAACTTTCACTCAAAACTTTGCCATTTTGGTTGGTTTTAGTAGTGAAAGTATCTGTTTACATGTCTTCTTCTTATAAGTGAGAAAAAAACAAAACGAAAATAAGAAGGAAAAGAACACTAATTAATCTCCTTTTTGCAGCTTCTGTTTCTCAGTAAATATAAGCTTAAGAATTCAAGAAAGTTGAACTTTGATCCCAAAAAAAACTAATATTGAACTCTGTTACAGTTTGGAATTTGGATCATCAATCAAAATTATGAAAAGACTTGGTAGCTCTGATTCTTTGGGTGCTTTGATGTCCATGTGTCCAAGTACTACAGGTACTTGTTAATTTGTCTGAGTGAACTATATGATTAAAGTTTTGAACCTTTTTACTATAAGGTTCCGCGGAAACAGTCTTTCAATAGTGATAGTGATAAAGGTCTCAGCCAGTTATTGTTGTTTGTTGTTTACATCCCATAGATCCATAAAAACAACAAAAAAAGAACCATCCCCATTTCATGTTTTCTTGTCTTTAACCTTTTTCCATGCTCCAATCCCCAGTTTTAGCTATAAAGAATACTAATGGAGGAATATTGAAAAAAATTGAATTTTTTAATTGAGTCAAGAAGAGTGTCTTTTTTCCTGTTTTAGTATGTTTTTTCTGCTCAACTCTTTATACCATTTTTAGCTTTCTTCAAGGCAATTATGTGTTCTCTTCATTTCACTCATGTTTTGACCTTAAATTTTGAAGTTAAAAACTTTCAAGATTAGATTTTTATCCAATTTTGTGGCCAAGTAGATATTTGATGATTGATTTTCATGTGTCTTTTCTCATGTTCTTGTGTTTTTTGATATCTTTTTAGATGACCAGAACCATGGGAACAGCCATGTGTATTCAACAAGGGACTTTCAGTCCATGTTAGATTTAGGCTTAGATGAAGAAGGATGTGTGGAAGAATCTGGCCAGAAGAAAAGGAGACTAAGTGTTGACCAAGTGAAGGCTTTGGAGAAGAATTTTGAAGTTGAGAACAAACTTGAACCTGAAAGGAAAGTGAAATTGGCTCAAGAACTTGGTTTGCAGCCTAGACAAGTAGCTGTTTGGTTCCAAAACAGACGTGCACGTTGGAAAACAAAGCAACTTGAAAGAGATTACAATGTTCTTAAAGCCAATTTTGATTCACTCAAACACAACTATGACTCTCTCAAACATGACAATGAAGCTCTCATCAAAGAGGTACTAACACTTATAAATGAAGGCTTGTGTTGTTATTCTTGTTATCCTGGAAACAGTCTGCGTACATTTTACCCATCCTGGATCTTTGGTATGTTGTTGAGTAGGTGACCTTATGATATGACAACATATTAGTGGAGAGTTCAAAATTTGAACTTTATGTGTTCTAGTACGAGATTCTATCGAAAACAACCTAGGTAGGGGTAAGTTTAGTGTAGACATTGGGATTATATTGGGGCTTCTTAATTCGAGATTCTACCATAAGTCATTTGATTTACACAATCAAGTGACGTATGATATGACTATGGATTAAAGGAGGGTCCAACATTTAAACTTCACGTGTCTAGTTCGAGATAACTCATTTGATTTACACAATCAAGTGACCTATGATACCATGACAATATCAAAGAAGGGTCCAAAATTTAAACTTTACGAGTTCTAGTTCGAGATTCTATCATAGAGCACATAAATAAGTGATCTATGATATGACAACATAGTAAAGAAAGGTCTAAAATTTAAACTTTATGAGTTCTAGTTCAAGATTCTACCATAGTAAAGAAAGGTCTAAAATTTGAACTTTATATGCTCAAACTCCACTTATATGTTTGTGTAAAGTCTGAATCTTTAAGGGGTTCTGTGCTGATAAGCTGATATTGTGTTGCTTGTTTAGATTCGTGAACTGAAATCGAAGGTGTATGGGGGTGAGAATAGAGAAAGCAGAGGAGGAGCTGCTGTTGTTGCAGTGAAAGAGGAAGCTATGGAGTCTGAAAGTGATGACAAAGTGATTGAACAAAACCAGGCAAATGATCTTCTTGAAGAAGAAGAAGAAGATCAAGATGATGATGTAGAGATCAATGCCACTATTGCATCCACCATTTTTGCTGATTTTAACAAAGATGGTTCCTCAGATAGTGACAACTCAAGTGCAATCTTGAATGAAGATAACAGTCCAAATGCTGCTGCAATATCTTCATCTGGTGCTTTCTTGATCTCTAATGATGGTGGTGGTGGGGTTGGCTGTTCATCCTCAAAGTCATTGAATTTCTGCTTCAAATTCACAGAATCAAGTCCAAAATCAATTCTTGGAGACCCCCAGAAAGCTAATTGTTATAATTATCAGCCGCCGCCAACAACCACAACACAGTATGTGAAGATGGAGGAGCATAATTTCTTCAATAGTGAAGAATCTTGCAGTACTTTTTTCTCAGATGAACAAGCTCCTACACTTCAATGGTACTGTCCTGAAGATTGGAACTTTAAAGACTCCTAATTATCTTTCTTCATCACTTCGGAATAAAAGATTGAAATTTTGTAAAAAATGGCCTAAATGAGAGATGATGACAAACAAAAAAAGGTGAAGTTTTTGGATTTTGTCCATGTTGAAGAGTGGTGGGGTGGGGGGTGTTGAGGGGGGATGTTGGAGAAAAAAAAAGGCTTCCTTTGTAATGGCAAATAAAAGTGACTAAAAGTATAAATAATCATATATGTATTCTTATATTTGAATGATTTTACATCTTTTTCCATGCATGGAGGAAAAAATGAATATGATAATTCATCAATAATTATGCTTTCACACTTAGAAGAAAAGCTTTTGTAAGAATTAAACAAAATAGTTTTAAATTATTTGATTAATTAATATTAAAAATGATAACAGTAATTTGAAAACCTTTACTTCTCATTTAAGCTTTAAAAGTAGAATATATTTCAAATTTTAAGTTTCAAAAATCTTAATAATTTTTTCTTGACAGATTTAAAAATTATGTCTTAATTTTTTATTTCTGTGGGTATAATAAATAAAAAGTTTGATTTATTTTTTCAGACATATTTTAATTTTTTAAAAATAAATTCAAAGTTTTTGTGTAGTCTTTAAGTATTTAAACTTTATTCTCAATAGATAAATAATTTATTTAATTTAACTTTAAAAGTTGATTTAAATTAATCTTATTTTCATTCATAAACCGAAAAGTTTAAACAAATTGAGGAAGGTGTTCTTCTTTATTTTTCAAAATAAAAAGGTGAATTTTCCTTATAACAAATGTCAGTCTTTGACTTATTTTCATAATTAATAGGAAAATGTGAAATTTAATATTTGAAATTTGTTATTCTCTTTAATATTTTTTATGATAATAAAATATAGATGAATTTAAAATGTTGAAACTTTATTATGATAATTATAAATTAATATAGAAAAAAATAATAATTTAAGTATATGATTAAATTATTATAAGTATTTAATAAAAAATGAAATTAATGTTTTTCAAAGAATTGATTCAAAAAATCAAATCGACACGCCACCTCACAAGATTAGGTGAACATATTTAATTTTCAATGATTCAAAACTAAATTGAAATAAATAATTCTTAAATTAGATACACCTCACTATAAGAAATTTTGATATTATTAAGTTATTTTTATTTTTTTGTACTTGTAACATGTCTTATTTTAAAAATATTAAACAAAATAAATTTTAAGTTTAATTCAATTATAAAATTTAGCTCAAAAGTCGAGAACTGTCCAAGTCATATTTAAAGATATTAGTTATTTCTTAAAGAATAGATGTTACTCTTTACAAAAGATTACAAATTTTAAAAAGAAAATTAGTGATAGACAAAATTTTATGGTTAAACAACGTTCATATCCTATTTAGTTACATATAATATACAAATTCAATTAGTCCGGAGTTTTTTAGTGATGAATTACGTAATATTAATAAATTTTATAACTAATTTTATATTATGTTTTCTAGCATTGTAAAGAGGTTCACTGGGGTGAACATCTCTGGCATGGGGTAGGCTGGTGGGGTGCTCGCTGGAGTGCCACCTGGTTCTCCTCAGCCTTGATCAAGCTGTCATACAAAGTACGCGGGACCTCGATCAGTGAGTCTAGCTAATGCAAAGAGACTTGATAGTACTTTATTCGTTTCATTTTAGTTGTAATGATATAGTTTGACATGATAAGATTTGACATAATTCTTACGGATAAATTAATTAAAAATATTATTTAATTAATATGTCCTTTATAAATAATTATAAAATGAAATGGAAGGAGTATAAACATTTTTTCATAGTAGTAATAAATATTAAACATAACTTAAATTAAAAGAAAAAAAACTATTCCCTTAATTATTTTTCACTCTTCTTATATGGAATTTACTAATTTTCTTAATTCAATTTTGCACTGTATAAAATCCATTTAAAAGAAAGACAAAGGTATCATAATTTTTTCTTATTTTTAAATTTTAAATCCAAAACCTTTGATTTAAGAATAAATAATCCCATTTAACGTTTTACTAAATATTAAAATCCAAATTTATTTATTTATGTAAATAAAACCTGGCTAGATGAATCCCTTTTTTCAGATCTGGCCTGCCACTATGCTTGTGTGTGAACATTTATATAACTTTCTGTTTTGTGTCTTTCATTGAAAATGACAATTTTTTTAAAAATATTTTCTCTTTGGTTTAGGTGTACTAATTTAATGTGTCCACATTTGATAAATCTTGAAAATAATAATATATTGGAATAAAAATATAATAATTGTGTACAATTGAATTGATAAGTTGTTATAAAATTTAAAAAAAAAAACTCAATGCTAAAGTTTACTTATGGGGTGTATGACCTGAATTCTGAAAAATATGTGGGGTTTCAAAGTTTTAAAATTTTTATGTTAAATTTATTGTATTTTTTAAAACTATAAATTCAAATTGATTATTTATTATTACTTTAATTAATATATATATATATATATATATATATATATATATTATTTTTTAAAACTATATATTCAAATTGATTATTTATTATTTCTTTAATTAATATATATATATATATATATATATATATATATATATATATATAAATCACATTTTTCTCAAAGATTTTCTCTTTCTCCAAAAATTTGTTGAATTTCTTATGCCAAAGTTGCCTAAAAATTCTAATTTTTTTTCCAAGACTTTTTCTAAAAAAAAAATTTACAAAAGCAAAAGACAAACATTATTAAAAAAAGAGCAACATGGAAAGAAGTGCCACATGATTGGATTTTTATAAATATTCGTTCCTTTTTTGACAGCCTTAGCTTTTTTGCAATCATTTCATTGGTAACTTTCATGTGTTTATAATAAAAGTTATCACTTTTTCTTTTCTACGTATATATTTTGAAGCTCGATTAATTTAAATGATTAAATTTTTCACTTTAAATGTAATACTATTTATATTAAAAATAATTTTATGCTAATGAATCGAATATAAAATTTTTAGTTGGAGACACACATACATTTTTTTGCATTTACCTAGCATTTAATCCTAAATTTAAAGAGTGATTTTTGAAAATATATCTTTATACTTGGTGTTTATTTGATAAATATTTATTCGCATTTAATATTATATTATATTTATTTATTTATTTTTAATTGAACAATTTAATAAAGTAAAAATTTACTATATGGTATGAGAATTTCCCACCCCTTGACCAATCGGAGATCGACACATTTATGGATCATGGTTATTTTTGTTTCCACTCATTCAATTAATTCGGGTTTAATCAAATAAGTTTGACTCTAATATCGTATCAAACTAAATGTTAAATCTCTTTACACTCTAAAAGTTAGTTTAAACAGATAACGCCAAGCTTTATAAGAAATTCAGAAATCTCAACTCTCATTAATACGATACACTTATCCTCAACAAAATTTCATTACAACAATCAAAGTCATTCGAATTTACATCAACTACGACAACAACTTACCCAAAGAAATTCCACAAGTGCAGTTTGAAGAGGGTAAAATGTATGTAGACCTTATTAGTACTCCATAGAAATAGAAAAATTATTTCCGAAAAACTCTCAAATATCTAGAATATATCTTTTTGTGTGTGTGTGTTGGACATAGTCCAAAATGTACTACACCATTAAAGCAAATAGTCTTTTCATACTCATTTTTTTCTGCAGAAATTCACATGCCCATTAACTGTGAACACCTGCACAATACACACTTGTGACTTTGTGTGTGTGTGTGTGTTTTCTTGTAAGTATCTATGACTTTTTTGTTTTTTTTCTTTGGATAAATAATGTGCCTAGAAGTTTGGTAAAACCAAATCCAGCCTTGTGACTTTTACCGAGACACTGAAATAAACAAGTATAAGTAATAATAGCTTGCTATAACTTATATATATATTCCTTGTTCCATGCATTTTTGTTTGTGATCGATTGGATAAAAACATTTTTCTTGGAAATTGTTCTCTTCTCAATGATTATAATCTATTCATTTCAATTTTTATGTGATTTTTTAGACTCTTAAAAGTTAAATAAGTTGATTTTAAATTATAATTTATTTAAATATTTTAAATCATTAATGATTATGATTTATAGTTTTTTTTAATTATATTTACAAATATATAAGTATAATTTTAAAAAATTTGAAGATTTCGTGGTAAACTTTCGATCAAAGTTAAGTTGTTTGACTGTAACAACCTAGCCTGCATGACTTTAAAATGCATCACTGGGAGATAAGGTCTGCTTAATTATATGTCCAACATCTCTCTTGTGTTTTGTTAGTGTGAGACTTGTTATCTTAAGATGAGTTATTACATACACCATATTTATGGACACAATGTCCTTGCTAAGGTTCGTCTCATCATATGAGATTCACCTACACTCAGTAATGGCATTTCCCCTGTCTTATCAGGATTTATCCCAATTGGCAAATTAAATGAACTCTGGCCCACATCGATAAGTTTGACGCAAAATGGCTCTGATATCATTTTTGTCATGCCTCGAACTTACACTCTGGACATGGCCAGTACTTGAACGCCGCTTCTGGCCTCAAGCGAACCACTTGGCCTAACTATCTTACCCAGCGGAAGATTCAAACAATATGGATAGAAGTCAATAGATATTATCACAGAGTTAATTTAACTTTTGGAGAGCTTAATTTACATATCTAGAACATGAAGATTTTTAAGGAAATTTGAGGACGTAACCAACCCTAGTCTTTTCCTGCTTCTCTTTAGCCTAAGTTTCTCAAAAAAATTTATGTATTTTGAGAGAAAACGAACATAGGTAACTGACATGGGATGGATTGTCGTCTCAAAATGATGTGGTTTAAATCTTAAGAAGGATGGAAAAAGTCGGAAAATACTCTTCACTTAAAACTGAAAAACACATATTGAAATTGAGCAAGTCCACGAAGCAAACTTGTTCCGTTTTAGTTCAATTTCTTCCAAAACACATAAAATACATTGGTGACATGCGTTTTGTAAAAAAAAAAAAAAAAGGGTGAGGGTTGGGGGGATGGTCAATCGCACTCATGGAGTATGTTTTATGAGCAAAGGGTAAATTACACTCATGAAGTGCGTTTTATAGTCAAGTTCACGATGCGAACTTGATGCACACCCTTCTGATTTAAGAGGGTCCAAAAATCAATCAAATCAATTTTTTATATATATATTTATTATGCTTTTTTAATATAATTATTTTTGTTATCTAAGTTTGCAAGTATTAACTTTCGTATGACATCACGTTATGTCAATCTAAAAAAAAATGGTTTGACAAATATGGAAGATTTGCATTTTTCTTTTGAAAAGGCAAAAAAAATATTACGGTAATTACGTAAATGAAATTCACGTAAACCCTAAAAAATAATTGTCCACACTCCAATATTCAAAGTCAACTCTTGATATACCAAAATTTTGGAATATTTTATTCTCCTTAATTAGCAATTTAATTGCGTATTATTAACTTATATTGATTTAATATAAACACAAAATATATCGTTATAAGTTCTTTTAATTTTTCCTTTTTAGGAGAGTATTAAATTAGTTTCACTTGTACTAGGTCTTATTACTAGGCTATTACTAAAATTTAAATTAAAAACGAGCATTTAAGTTGAATTGAACCCTTTGTCCGGCTATGACTCTCTCAAAAATGTAGAGTAAGATATCAATATTTTAACAAAATCAATTATTTTTATTGTACGCGATGTACTTTAAAAAATATTGATCAGTATTAAAATTATCAATCGAAAAAAATAATAATATATAAAGTTTCTAGCATGTAAATATCATCGATAGTGAAGCCCAAGCTCAATTTATCCAAATATATTACAATTTTTTTTAAAAAAAAATTGTCAACTTGTATTTAACTAACTAATTTTATTTAATATAAAAAACTATGGAGACAAAGGCGTGTAACCAAATTTGGGATTATGTAGGTGACTAGAAAATTTCCTAATTAGTGGGAAAATGATTATCCTAATTAATTAAAATAATCCCAAGAGATAAGTCATCCTTTTGATTTGATTTGATTTTATTGGAAAAGAAATTAAGGCTTTCACTTTCAACTTAAATTTTGTTGAAGTTTTTATTTGTTACTTGTTTTTATATATGAAAGATGGGGACATAACAATCTACATAAGAAAAGATTTGTCCATAGAAAATAACATATTACCAATTATGCAATATTTGTATTAAAGAATATTTTTAAATGGAAGTCTAAATATTCATTTTGACCTAATTAAAAAATTTATAAAAAAACTTTAGACTACGATTTTAAACAATCATCTATTAGTTTGTTAAAATTCCAAGTGCTATACTCGCAAAATATTTATGTTTTAAAAATAGGGATAAATTTTAAATGGTGGCCAAAATAACATCTAGCCTAATCAACAAACTTCATATAGATCATTTGGAATAGTATAAATTACATAAATTTTATAGTGTTAAGAGATAATTATATTATTTTTCTATTCTTTTTTAAATTATAAAAATTTCTTAGAATTAAAAGAATCTGTATACATCAGCAGACAAGGGATACATAGGTTGTTATACATTGTTTAATAGGAGGGATATATCCGAGAGAAGATAGAATATGTCTCTGAGAGGGGTAGGAATGTTTCTGAGAGGGAGGGATGTATCCAAGAGGAGATAGAAATGTATCTGAGAGAGTACATCGATTCTCGTCTTTCGTCTTTTCTTTTGTGTGTTGGCCCTGAGGAAGCCAAAAGACCCTCTCACTTCATTCAAGCTTCTTTTTCAGCCCTCTCATTTCGTTCGAATATATACGAGAGAAGATTTTTGTAATTCTTTTTAAAAATAAAGAATTTTAGAGATTATGAGTATTTATATAATTTTTTCTTTGGAATATTTTCATTAATCATAGGCCTTAAAATTATGCAAAAAAACAATTTTAAAGGACCACTCCACTAATTTTCCCCAAATGTCCACAATATTCTTTGTTTGTTTTTTTTTAAAGCTATTGTTTGGCTGTTCATTTGATACTAAAATAGAATATTTATGTCTCAAAGACTTGGTACACTGTGAGTTGGCAAATGTTTATTAGAAACTTTGTTATAATTTTTGACAATTATGCCAAGTATATATAGATATATATAGCTAAAATGTGGCTAGATTCTCAATGAAATATTGTGAAATCCTCATACACATTGATAGGCTATTATGTTAACACATTGTAAGCAATATTTGCATTATTTGAGAATATAGTGCTGCTAAAAAAGAGAGAATTTTGATTCTTCTCCTATTATCAATATTTCAATTGCTCAAATCTATAAATAGATACGACACATTAATTTACTGATTTTTTAATAAATATTTATTCTTGAACTTTACAAGCAATAAGCTAAGTTATCTTGATATATGAAATTCACTTGAAAGAGAAATTCTTCTTCATTGATAGATGAAATTTCTCTATTCTTAACTAAACGTATCAAATTAGTCTCTATGATAAAGAATGTTTCTCCTGAAATGGATCATATGGGACGTAAATTTGAATGATAGGCCTAATTGGTACCAGATATAATATGACTGACTAAAAGAGAAAACACTCTCCATTATAGAATTTTTTTCATTCACAAAACTCGAACACGAGATCTTTGACTACGTTCAAAAAGTATTATAGTGAATATAATATTTGAATTCAAAAATTCAAAATTTAATACTTTAATATTTATTCACTATATAGTTTGAATTGAAGAAAAGTTGTGATAACTAAAAAGAAAAGGAAATATAATTTTATAGTGTTGTCCTACTTACATTAATATTTGAAGTACATATTTTTATTTCATATTAGCTGACAATACAGATCTTAGTGTCTGATAATTAGCAGCTGATCCTAGGTTTATTCCTTTTGAATTAATAAACACAACCCCATGTGAAATCCAAAATGTGAAAATACATAAGCTAGTACAATTTGTAATTGTTTTAAGTTTTGTTTCTGACAAAGAAAAATAAGTATAATTTATTTATTTGGATTCCTTGCTTGGTTTTTACATATTTGTTAATTACACCATGTTGAGAAGATGGGACAATTTCATTAAATCACCACCATTTGAGTTTTGTACCACCTACCACCCCACCCCCTTAATTTAGTCATGCATCCATGTAATAAAATTTTCAACAATTTTTTGTTTAATCACTAAAGATTATGATGGATCAGCAAGTACTTATTACTCTAGCGTTAATCGGAAGTGTCATATTTAAATTTTGGCTTTCGAATACTAAGTCGTCATTGACATGATGAGCTTTACTTCCTCCTCCAAAGTGAGACTTTCGGGACGAATTTGAATTTGTTGTATCCCAAAGTGGGCATAGAACATGACTAGATGAGAAGCTACAACAATAATATATCCAGTGAAATCCCACAAAGTGAGGTATGGGGAGGGTAGATTATATACAGATCTTACTATTATCTCATTGAGATAGAAAGGTTGTTTTCAAAAGACCTTCGTCTCAAATGTATCTGCCCTAAATGAATGAAAGAAAACAATAGATATAGAGAAGCTAATATAAAAAAAAATCAAGTTTTTTTTCGAAGGGAACCTTAAAGCAATGATTAAGTCGAAGACGAGTTCGGACAATGAAAACAACCACTAAAACCTATATGTTGATATATTATCTATATCATACTTCTTGAAATGCGATCCTTCCACAAAATCTTACATAAACATAAAATATTTTATGCACCGAGTTGTCCGGCCTTCGAAAGAGGTTAAATGGGAAAGAAAAAGGTGACTATTTTGGTTCCATTTGGTGATTGCAATTTGAAAGGCAAAGGACCCTCTCAAGATTCCATGGGCTGGGCCTAGACTAAAAGAAACGTTATAGGGCCCCACAAATTAAAGCCTCTTTCTTATGTGGCCCACAAACAAAAGTGGGCCCTATGAAAATGACAAGTACTAGGGCCCATTTGTACCCCAATGCAAGTGTACTCCACCTTCCCTTTACTCTTCTTCTCCAACGTCTATAACATAGATAAATTAATCGCATAAAATATGTTATTTTTTTAATTATACCTACTAGTTAACCTAAAAAAGTTGTAAAACCCTAAGCTTGTTCCTGTTGAGATTGACTGATGCGTATAACTAAAAGGAGGTAAAATATTTTATATAGTTAGCTTATCTATGTTATAGCGTTTGAAAACATGAAAAAAAAAATAAGTTAAAGTTTTTAGCGTGAATGATTTATCATGTGTTCATGTACCTAATTGAAATAAATCGCACTCTATACAAAATTTATTAGTCACTCCATTTCAATAATGTGTTTCAACAAGAATAACTCTTTTTCTTTTGACAATTTTTTTATTTCTAACCTGTTGCGTGTCATGTTTAAGATATAAGATTAAATAATATTTTGACATATCCTATACACATTTATTTTAAATAAAATTTAATTTTTTTATTTTTAAAATTTTATTTATCAATTTAAAATCAGACAAACAAATTAAACTGAAAGCAGCAAAATAGCAAATTTAAGTGACACTTGGTTACTAACATGGGTTGTGATACACTGGTGAGAATGTTTCACTCTTAACCAGAGGTCTCGAATTCAAGTCTTAAAAATAAAAAAAATCCTGTTAGGAGCGTCATTCCCTAAGTGGGCTCTGTAATATGCAATTCAAATCTAATCGAGGTTCCACGACCTCGGAATACCTTATGAAAACCCCCCCCCCCCCAAAACAAAGTGACACTTGCTTGGAAAGTGGTGAGTCACATGGTTGGTGGGAAATGGAGCACACAAGCACCAATATTTATGTCATGTCCAAATTTCACATCTCTAAAGACACAAAATATCACACATACGTTAAACAAACTTTATGAATTTGGATTCACAATTCTATCATATCTTACTTAATTTAATAAACTCAATTTTTTTTAAAAAAAAAATTCTTTTTTTTGAATAGTAATATTGTAATCGTTAAATTTTAACTAATAATAATAATAATAATTTAATTATTTTTTATTAAGATAAAATATTTTATTCATGTAGCAAGGTTTTTCTTAATGAAAAAGATAATATATTACATATATTATTAATGCGTGTTTGTCAAACTAATCAATGATAATTTAGATAAAAAATTTATACTCTCAATAATTAGAGATAAACCTAAAAAAATAATTTAAATATATCTTTTTATACTTATTTTTTAACTATATAAAAGTAACTTTACTAATTAAATTAAGATTTCTATTCGAAAAGTTCTCGACATATCAAGAAAAAGATTAAAAAAAAAGAGAGAAAAATAAAGTGTTTGAGGTCACTAAATTGTCAGCCATATTTGACTCTTTGGCCTCAGAATCTTACTGTTTCAAATACCTATATTTACATCTATGAAACTCGAAAATCAATTTTATTAATTTTTAAAAATAAAATAAAATAAATTTGATATAATTTAAAATACAAATTTTAATATTAAAAAGTATTAAAAAATATTATCGATTGTAATTTTATTTTATATACGAATTTACTTAAAAAAATATATCTTAAAATATTACTCAAAATTTATATAATTCAATTCTAAAAATGAAACCACGTCAAGTAAAACAAAACGAGAGGAATATAATTTATTTATTGGAATCAATTAGCCATGCAGACACGTAATACAATATTTGACTATTCTTTGCATTTATTTATTTTTGAAAAATTATGTAGTGACCAGGTCAACTTTGCTATTACTACGATAGTACGATTATAAAAAAAAATTAAAAGTTACGTGTTGTTTTAGTTTTTAAATATGAAAAATAGTAAAATAAATAGAAATCTAATATATAATTAAGTATTTTGCTCAAATTTTGTATTAATGTAATATTATATTATATTATATTATATTATTATATATTAACTCAAAATTTTCGAAGGAATCCATAAATTTTAAATTCTAAATTTCCTTCTATTTTTTGGGTTATAACTTAGATTAAATACGCAAAGCAAGTCAATTTTTTCCAATATTCATAAAAATTCATAATGTTGAGACGTCAGGATCTACTTTATGTTCAACTAAACTTTACAAAAATTTTGAGAATTTTAAAAAATATTTGTGTCAATATTAGAACAACATTTGTACTTGGGCCAAATATGTATTTCAACAATTGTTTACGAAGAAAAATTACAATTTTTACTACTACTAAAAAATAAGCACTTATTTTTTTTTCAAAAAGTTTTTTCTTGTCTGAAGAATACATTCGCAAGAATAAAATTCAGGGTCACACAAGCGATGAAGCATATAATTTAACTCGATGCAAACCTAAAAGGACAATCCTATTTTTAATATTTTTCTTATCTATATCCTAGCTATACTTGATCACCATGCATGTACATATCCTATAATATTTACATGTTTTTTTGTTACATTTCATTTTCATAATCTAGGGGACCAATATTTAAGTTATATTATGAACAAATTGGCAATATATGTATAGCTAAAAAATTGGAAATGTCCTTCCTATTGAACTAGCTCACCCTTTTACGACGGATTCATCTGAATTCATTATTTTAATACTATATATATATATATATATATAATAGTTATTTTGTAACTTTTTTAGTTGGATTGGGCATAGTCAAAAATGTGTACTACTACCACTACCTACAAAAGCAAATAGTCATTTTCTTAACCTCTTTTAGTTTGTTGGTAGTACTTTTTTTTTGGCTACAAGTGGAAAATAACGCCCACCCTTTTCTCCCTTCTAATTTTCTGCAAAATTGCACATGCCATAGACTATGACACTTACAAGTTACATACATACAATATTCTAGTGTGTGTGTGTGTTTTTGTGTAAACATGTGTGACTTGATCCAAATTATCTTAGCTTGTGACTTCATTTTACTCAATCTCACAAGTTAGGTGTAAAGGTATTAACTTGTTGCGGTTTAAACTCACAACACGTTTGTTCGTTCTGATCTAACATGCTTAAAAGGATTTGTTCCTAAGATTTCATCATTATCAAATATAAAAGCTTGGTGAAGTACTTGTAATATACTTTCTGTGTTTCAGTTTATGTGACATATATAGTTTAGATTTCGAGAGTCAAACAGTTTAGTTTTGATTGTGAATTCAGCTATGGAATCTTTAAGTTTCTTTATATAAAATTTACACATATTTGAAAATAGTGCATATAAAAGTATTATAAGTCAAATTAATTGATAATTCAAGATACTTAAAAGATATATAAAAAAAATTCTTGTTTGAATTTCGAATTTCGAAATGTGTCACATAAATTGAAATAAGGGAGTATCGCATAAATCCCCTCCCCTTTAGAAATTTGTTAGTGTGTGTCATCACTTTTCTTTGACCTGTTATTATCGTCTTATTCTCTATCATGAACATTACAATACTCTTAATCGTAAAGACTTCGCTTCCACGCCTCCTAAGTAATAACAAACTATTTCGACATCGCAAAAAGTTATTTCTCCATATAAATAAATTATGAAATCAATAAATAAATAAATTTGTGCATATTAAAAGTTCTATGTATAGGTCATTGATCAAGACATGACACCAAACAATCCCTAAACTCTATATGATTCTTTTGTTGAAGTAGGATAAATAGTCCTAATAATGTGACCTTATTTTATGAGAAATACATTAGCCGTTTATGTCGGTGGAATGCATTATTTTCGGAGATTCCCACAATTGTATATTTTCTATGGTGTTAAGGTTTCTTAAGTATAACTATGTAGCTACCTAGTGGGACTCAACTTCCTTTTTCTTTCTTTTTTTTAATTCGATTGCTCGGGATCCATCTGAATCCCTGATTAAGAATGAAAGAATTTCAATTATTTTCTGTCGCAACTCATATTAATACGAGACTCAATTCTTATTGCTATCTACGTTTCAATTTATGTGTCATCTTTCGACCTTCTAGATTCAAGTAAGTCTTTCTTTAATCGTTATAGTTTTATATATTTTAAATATCTTGAATTATCAATTAATGTGACTTATAAAAATCTTTTACGTATTTTTCAAATATATAAATTTTATGCTAGAGTTTTATGATTAAACATAAATTGTTTGACTCTCCAACGTTTATAAAGTGGTCTATATATGATGGGACCCAAAATAGTCTTTATTTTTATAATCATTTAGGTTTCTGAATTTAACCAGTATATATTGATCAAATTACATAAAGGGAAAACTCTTTCAAAATTTTCTTTCATTTTTAGCTCAAACTCAAAAATCTTTTATCAATTTTTTTTCTTTATTCGCCTAACATTATAATGGGATTACTTTAATAATTACCAAAAAGATTATGTGTAACTTTGTTTTTTCTTGACAATATTCCATTTTAACTTACAAGTACTCTTTTCTTTTCTCCTATCCAATGGATTGACGTTGATGTGGACATTTGTGGTTCCTTTAAATCCTAATTAAAGGGTGCCACCTATGATCACTACAAAATGTATTGAAGATGAATAAAATTTGGCATAATATATAAATGTTATCTTTTAACTTGTCTTTTACTGGTATTTATATTCTTCAATATTGGGTGTGCATAAGTAGAAAGTTAAACATATATAAAGTTGAACAAGTAGATACATGCATCCTGTATGGCATTATACACGTTGAATGTCATGCAAATTTTCACGTAGGACGCATGTGTCTACTTGTCCAGTTCTATATACATTTAAGCGTTTACTTATACATACCTAAAGTTAGAGAATGTAAATGTTAGTTAAAACCAAATTAAAAAATATGTTTATATATGTCAAACCTTTGAATTCACCCAAAACTAATACTTATAAACTAATGGAATATACATGTAATTTTTCTAAATAAAAGCATGCATTGAATGATACATGTTCCAACCTCAAAGGCTTATAATTATTGGGTAATAAAAGAAATTCATGACCAATAGCTTCTTTCAACTTCTTGGCTCAAGTGTTTATTATAATAATAAAGTAATCTATATATGTCTTCCACTTAGTTAAAGGAGTAATTAGTCATAATTAATCGCCCACTAATCATTTTTTAGTGTGGATTTATTGGATTGTTTAGGTTCATAATTTTCATCATCTATTGTTCACTAACTTTTCACACTTTGTTAGTACTAGATAGTTTGGGGCAGGTATATAGCACCTAAAAGGGCATGCTCCACTTTCTTCACTAAAATCTTATATACTTTATTTTAAAAATTAAATTAATGTAATGATCCAACCTGATAGTGATATTAAACTAATTTAATAATCCAATTCGCTAGTGATATTGTCCGCTTTGGACCTATGCTTGCATAACTTTAAAATGCGTCACTAGTAGGTAAGACTTGTTTACTTATATACCCAGCATCTCTCATGTGTTTTGCCGATGCGAGACTTTTATCTAAAGACGAGTTGTTGCATACAACCTCTCTATGACTCATTGTCCTTGTTGAGGTTTGCCTCACTGTATGAGATTTGCCTAGACTCAGCAATGATGTTTGTCTTGTCGTATCGAAATTTGTCTAAATTCAGTTAAACTCTAGGCCACATCGATGAAGTTGACACATGAGTGGCTTTGATACAATCTGTAATGACTCAGTCCGCTATTGATATTGTCTAATTTGGCCTAGGCCCCCATGACTTTAAAACATGTCATTAGTATATATTCAGAATCTATTCTGTGTTTTGTCGAAGTGAAACTTGTACTTAAAGATGGATAGTTACATTAATCTAATTTGATCTAGCCCCAACTATTAATTAAATTAATTTTTGTGAAGCGAAATCACCAATATTAGAAAAGTGAGATTAAATGCATAAAGTCAGTACCATATAGCTAGGGAACAACGTAATTATTATATTAAACCGTCATTAAGTAGCATACCACTAGTTCAATTTAATTATAATCAGTATAAAAATAGAAAAAAAATTAGTTAGGAAAAAAGAATATCAAGTAGTAATATATGATAATATGGAGTAAAAAAAACTATGGAATAAATTAAAGCCACTACTATGTAGGGAAAAAAACAACAATACTAAGGTGTGTTCGGTATGGAGGAAAATATTTTTCATGAAAAATATTTTTTTAAAAATGAGTTGATTTCTAACTCATTTTTTCATGATTTTTTAAAAAATAGAATATACACATATCTGACCCCTAACGTGGAGATAGAAAAATTATTTTCAATAAACCTTCGACTCAAAAAAAAAGAATCTTGCAAAACGATCTAGAGAAAAAATAAACGAAAGTGAAGGCAGAACAAAATAACTCGGAACTACAACAAAATAATATACATAATCTAAGACCAAGAAACAAGATATAGCAAGAGAAATCGAAGAAAAAGAAATTATAAGAGCAATCTTATATCACGATCATTAGTATGAACACATAGCAAAACGATACGCTATTACTTACTAACTTTCTATCCAAATTCGTATCCTCCGCAACTTAACTTTTTTTAAAAAAAAATAAAAAAAGAATTTGTACGGGTGATCCAGGAAAGCTCATTTATAATCACTTTGATTTAATTAATTTATATTTGATTAAAGAAAAAAGTGAACCTTTTATCACTTTAAATTTTCTTGAAATTTCAGTTAGGTATATGTTTTAATATATATATATATATATATATATATATATATTTGACGTATGGACATAACAATTGGAGAAAAAAGAAACAAGAGAACAAATATTAGTCAACAAAGATAATATTACACTAATTAGTGGATATAAAAGGGATTAAATTAAGTTAATAAAGATGAAATTAACACTTAAGTCACTATCTGCGTTTAATCCATCGGCTTAATTATCGAGTAATCAGCTGTTTAAGCCGGCCGTAGAAACTTTAAACTTGATTAATTTTTCTCCAAAGTTTGTATTACTCTGCTAATGTAAAAATAGTTATACCTTTTTGTTGTTGTCCATTGAGTATCTGGTGCCTACATTGGAGTTCGATTATTCGAGATTCGCAGCGTAGAGCCCGTTTGGGTAAAGCTCTCCTTGCCAAAGATTTTTTCATACCTAAAATTCAAACTCAAGACCTCTGATTAAGGGAGAATTAGTCACATTCACTGCACCACATTTTTTGATGGTTTAAAAAAAAAAATTTTTTTGAGAAACTATATATCTACTATTATTCCAAAAATGGGTACACATACACAAAAACAAAAATAAATTAATACTATAAGTAATTAATTTTTTTGAAAAAGGTAGTGTATAGTCATTAGGAAGACAATTCCACTAACTAAATATTTCTTTATTATTTGTATTCTATGTGCTTTTGGTTGGCTAATTATATCCTTTTTAAGTACAATATATTATTTTATGTCTTGAAGAATTAGTACATTATGAGTTGGAAAAAGTTTGAGAACTTTAAATAGTAGAAATTATTTAAATATTTTTATATATTGCAAAATGATTCTTTTGTTGAAATATTTAATTATCCCCACATGCATTGATCGGTTTTCAAGTTCACACGTAATAGAAAATTCTAGTGCTTTAATATCTTATATATTGAAATATCCATATGTGCATATTGGAGTAAAGTAATTAATTTATTTTATTTTATTTTAATCTGCAATTATTAAGGAAAGAGACAATCACGAAGAAGAATAAAAATAAATAATACAATCTATATTTATACAAAGGGTTGAATTTTAGTAGAGTTTCGACGGTGTAGACTGTATACAAATTTTATGGCTGTTTTATAAAGTCAGAGAAACTATAAAAACACACACAAGTGGCATGTATAGAATAATGGCTAAAATGAAGAGTAATATTAATTCTATATGAAAAAAATAAAAGTAGCGTAATAATCAAAGAACTGTAACAATACAATTACAATAGCTCGACAAATCTTACGACAAACCTAAAAACCATCACAAAGCAAGTCACATTCTATCCCTGCTATCCTTCTACCCTAATACGTAGCCTCCGTCTTTTTTTATCTGAGGTCATGTCCTCAATGATATGAAGCTGCTCATATCCTGTCTAATAATTTCTTTCTAATACTTTTTCGAGCTACCCCTCTGCGTAATTCATAAATCTAACCTTTCGCATCTCCTAATTGGAGCGCCGACACACTTTCTCTATACATTTCCAATATACAGATGATAGGATAGGACTAAGGCAGTAATCTTGATGGAGATTAGGATGAACCTTAATGAATAAAAGAAGAATTGACCCATTATATCATCTAAAAAAACAAAAAATATAAAAAAAATTCAAATTATCTCAGTCTCGGTTTTCCATTTGGTGTTAATTAATACAATTCTTAGCTTTATTATAACGTTTTTCAAGATGTCTATTGCTTTATGAAATCATTAATTGGTGTTATTATCGCTTAACACACTTTATTCTTCACTTTATCACTTTCTATTGTGTTAAATTAAGTTACATATATATGAGTAGATCCAATGTAAATCAAATTATCCTAATAAAGTGATACAAAGAATATAATTAAGTGGGATCTAGCTAGGGACCTAGTCTTGGGTCGTCATCCTATTTAGTAATTAATCAACAACTTGCTAATATTTTACAATTAATAAAACTCCACTCAAAATTCTTAATCAAGTCTTTAGCCTTCTTTCTCATGATTAAGGCATATAATTAAGGATGACATACTACCATTTAGAGAATGTTGAGCTAGCTTCTTGGAAATATTAAATGGAATAGCGAGGATATATATATATATATATATATATATAGTCGATCTCAACCTGTTTAAATGAGATATAATAATCAACAGCGGAGGTAAAAGACTAATAACATATTCGACAATTCCAATAGTGTTTGCTTAAACAAAAAAAATTATGTAATAAAAGCATTAAATTAAATATGTGTACATAATCAAATTTAAAATTCAGATATAAACACTTGTAGTCGTCATTTTAAAATTAAGAAAAGAGAAAATTGAAATCCCAAAAATTTGTATCAAAAACCGAACTAATCTTGTTTTGCGAATGCATAAAACTCATTAAAGCAGAAGTACTCGTTATCAAGATTTTTTTTCATGTAACAAGCCTCAAACCTAATATAGTTTATTAATAACGAAAGGATCCTAGAATAGTCTAAACCGTCGGTGATGTTGTCGGATTTGCGCCTAGGCCCGCACGGCTTTAAAATGTGTCATTAGTAGGTAAGACCTGTTTACTTATATACCCGATGATCATCTCTTTTGTGTTTTTGCCGATGTGAAACTTCTCATCTTAAGATGATTGTTACATACACCACTCTATGGACTCAGTATTCTTGCTGAGGTTTGCCCCACTATATGAGATTCGCCTACACTCACCACTGAGGTTTGTCTAGCCTCACCGGGGTTTGTCTAAACGCAATCGAACTTTGACCCACATCGACAAGGGTGACACAAGAGTGACTCTGATACCATCTGTAACAGCCTAGCCCACTAGTGATATTGTTCGTTTTGGGTCTAGGCCCGCACGGCTTTAAAATGCATCACTGATAGGTAAGACCTGTTTACTATTTGTATACCCAGTATCTCTCTGATAGGTAAGAAATTTTTTATCTTAAAGATAGATTGTTACATATCCTATCTATTCCACCATAATCTTTGATGCCGCATTAATAATATCTGATTTTAATAGCTACTAATAGTCCTAAGTTGATAACATATTCTTTTTGGGGGAAAAAAAACCTACAAGTTGATAATGGCTCCCCCACTTGCATTAAAATTTTAGGCATAGTTTTCTGTTTTGATATTCTCAGACAGTACAAAACTCAACATCAATATTAGCAACTAATCCTAGGTTTGTTACTTCAAATGTATCAAAAGACACAGTCCAAGTGAAGTCCAAATATAGAAATATAAACTTTATTACAATTTGTAATAGTTATAATAAAATACTCCAATATTATTTCTGATAAATTTTAACTAATCCATTTGTTTGTCATAGATTCTTTTCTAGATCTTTTTTTTTATTATTGTTATTGTTTCTTAATGGTAAATCATGATGAGAAGAAGAGACAACTGATCAATTACATCAGCCAACATTGAGTCTAGCACCTTTATATTTTTTTAATAATTTAGTCACGATAATAACAATAATAATATATCAATATAATTTTACAAATCAATGATGTATATACAATTTTACTCGTATATTGTAAAAATAGAATTAGGAATTGTTACAATCAGATATG